>JAOVYV010158973.1:0-21122 GCA_025674545.1 Hassar affinis
TATTCACAATTCACAATTAAAAAAATGTAATGTTTTTACATGGGGCACGGTGGCTTGGTGGGTAGCACTTTTGCCTCACAGCAAGAAGGTCCTGGGCTCGATCCCCGGGTGGGGTGCTCTGGGTCCCCCCTTTGTGCAGTCTGCATGTCCTCCCCATGTCTGCTCTCCTATGATCCTGAAATAGGAATAAGCGGTTAAGCTAATGAATTAATGTTTTTATATAATCTTAACTTGAAAAGTGATGTCAATACTTCCTTTAACGTAAATAAGTATGTTGAAGCCAATAATTGGAATAAGTGACAAAAACTCATGTTAATAAGCCATCTGTACTTTAAACTTGAATTGCTATGTTGAAACAACAAGCACAAGAAGATAACTACTAACAATGGTTCCTTCCCTAGTTGAATGGCATTACATTTACCTTGTGCACTCATCATGCCTCATTAACCTGCTTATGCAGTTCAGAGAGCCAGATAGAGAGGTAGATTATGACACTGCAGGGTTCAAAAATCAGCATCAAGCTTGACACCTGCTAACTTGCTGCCTGTGTGCCACTAAGGAGTGCCATCACTGTGCACATTTGGAGGCCTGTGCCTAAAACACAATGGTGAGCCATCCCATTGCCATTCCTGAAAGCAACATGGTGTAGGCGTATACTTGTTAGATGCTGCCCAAAAAAGATGCAGTCACAATGGGAGGGGCCTTAAGAGGTCATGGAGTAGCTGAAGAAAGTCATGTACATTTAGACTGGTTCACCCTGTACCAGCCATGAGGAGAAAGGACTTTTTAGTTTTAATGGCTGGGGAGAGGGCTGCTAGGAACAACAGCATGACTCAGGGCCCAGTGCAGACTGGGGTTTGGTGCCGGGGCAAGTGAAGAGCAAGCACTAAAAGGACTCTGTGAATGTGTTTTCGGTCTCTGGGACAGCTGACAGCTGGGTGGGGGTGGAGGATATGCCACTGGTTATAGGGGGTGGGTCACTTGGGGGAGCAGGAGGAGCTTGTAAAGGATTATGAGGGCACCATATGCCTCCCTGCATATGGAATTTTTTGAAAGTCACATTGCTGGATTTCAAGTGGTTCAATTTTTGAATGATCTACACCGCTCCAACTCTAAAACATCCAACATGTTCAGGACCAGTGTGTGTGAATAAGGCTAAGGGATCCATGCATGTGTTTACCCTCCACACTCATTTTATCCCCCTTTATCCCCATTCACTTCCATTGTATTTGCATTTCTGTTGGAAGCCACATCATTGGATTTCAACTGTGGCAATTTTCAAAATATCAACACCGTTCCAATTGTAAAACATCTGACACATTCAGGATCAGTGCACGTGAAGTGATCTGTGCATTTGTTTACCCTCCACACTTTATCCCCCTTTTTTCTCTATTCACTTCAATTGTATTTGCATTTCTGTTTCTATTTTTTGTCTTCTGTACTTCTGCTTGACTAACAGCTTAAATTCACTCTTTGACTAGGCTGATCAAATGTATTCACACTCTTACCAACTATATGCTTACAAACACATAATGATATGCCTGATCAAAAGTATTGGCACCCCCAAACATTTGTGTGTGAGCTAAAGTATTGGCACCCCCAAACTACATACTTACACATATGTCAGCTGCTTAGAGCAGAGTCTATAAATGCTTTTCCGCGATTACACTCGCATTTTCTTCAGGAAATGCACCTCTCTAGTTTTTATCTGTTCTTCTCCCTGTCTTCTCCCTGATTGTTATGTGTGCTGAGTCTTTTTAAAGATGGCACCATTGCAAATAAAACATGGAGCTCATCATTTTCCAAAGAAAATTTTTTATTCTGGCTCTTCTTCTATGCAGATGCCACAATATATTCAGACTTTACAATTATAAATTTCTATCTCAGTTAAGAATGGATAGGTCCTTATAATACTAAGCTCTGATCTTCTCAGAGTATATTCATTGAGACCTGTTACTGGTTTATTTGGCTTCTGTGGTTTTCCAAAGGTCACACACAATCTGATTCTTTTTTCAGTCAACTGTTGAAGAAACAGACTTGATTAAAATTATATTGTTATGACTCAATATATTGACTAAGTTTAACTGTATAATAACGTAGCATAATAACCCATGGCCATGAATCCACCAGGTATGATAACCACCCATGTTACTGTTTTCCCCTTGTGTTCATAGTGAAAGAAAAAAACAAAAACATAACATATTACTTTGTGAACCTTACACATTGCCCAATAACAGTGCCCTTCTAACCTCATATGAACTAGCTAATCTTATTCATATTGATTTTACAGCTGGCCTTCAATAGGTCCTGATGGAATGATGTCAACATGAAGCTAATGGCTAGAACACTAGAGTTAAGAGAAACATAAAACATCATTACTCTGCCCTCCTTAATCAACACTTTCTGATTACCTTTGTAGCTCTATATTGGGATTGCAGTGACCTTGTAGAAAGACTATAAGTAATGTAATGTGGAAGCCTCAGCGATAAAATCCACTGCAATTTATTGAAGTGAAAAGTAAAGAGTGTGCTGTTTGTGCATCATAACACCCCTAGCATGCATGTTTCCTCATAACAGAACAGTCTATCATGTGTTATTCCTTGCTTGTTGTCCAGCATTCTATATGAATTAACATACACTATATGAGATAGAAATGTATTTGTGTTCTGTTACAGCTGTAACCTGATTGTAACCAGTTTTATTAACTGAATCAGATTTGATATCAAACCTATTAAATATCCTGAAAATCTTAAAAAATCTTAACTCTGTTATGTCACCCATAATGTTGTGTGCATTGCAATATTTTGAGCAAACCTGTGCTTTACCCTGCTAATTGAACCTTCACACTCTGCTCTTACTGGTGCACTGTGCAATTAATGAAGATTGGCCACCAGGCTGGTCCAATTTAGCCATGAAACCTCCCATACTAAAATGACAGGTGTTTCAGTTTCGTTGACTAATCCCTGTATATTTTTTACAGTTCCTTTATAGTTAATTAAGGTGCTTAATAATTATACTTAATAATTATAATTGTCATCATAATTGCACTTCTGTATGCCATATAACATTTAAGCTATAACTTAATTATACATAATTGTAAGTCAGAGGAATGATGTGCCATTACTGTAGTTTATTAAAATCCATCCAAAACAACTTTGTATTCATATACTTTGTATTCAAGTTACTATTATCTCTAACTTTCTAAGCCATGGTGGCTCACTGTACTGAATAATGGAGAAATCAATCTCTTTATGATAGTGCTTAATTGTGACAAATTGGCAGAGCAACTTTGTAAGAGTTCAGTCAGGAGGCACACTTTTGTAACTTGTATTTGAATATTAAAATGAACTTTCTTTATTTCTTTTGGAGACAATGTCATTATGGCATTTATTTAATTATGTTTAATTTAATAATGTTAAAGAGACCACCTATTCAGAGACCCATGTTCAACATATGTTCACACTAAGTTGTCCATCTGTGCTGTTACTCTCCATGTTACTGCACATGGGCACACAGTAAATTCATTATTACTGTGTGTTGGGGTCCATAAGCCCAACTCTAACCTTAACCTCAGTAAACCTATATAGGGCATAAAGGACAATTCCTTAAGTAAACTTAGCCTGTGTTCTGGGTAAGCATGGCTTAATTAAAAATGGTACCAAAGTCCAATACTATTTTAATTAAATCATGCTTACCAATTATACTTTTTTAATATAATCATAAAGAACCCTTTAGTTAAACTTTGAATACTGCAAAGCTGAATAATCATCTGACTCTGTGGTAGTAATAATATTTAAGTTTAATTTTCCTCAGGAAGAAAAATAAAAACATGTTTACTTGTAAAATGGGTGCACTTATAGCTTGTAGGCCAAGGAAGTTGCAGAGAGAATAATGATGCAGTTAGGGCACCAGTGTGTAAATGCACAAGCAAACACAGGTGCCTGGAGAGTTACAAATCAAAGCCTGTACCAATGGAAACAAATCCCTTTTTCGTGTTATATTGACCTTTTCCAGCCCAGATGCAATCAGTCTTGGCTTAAAACAAATAGCCACATTTCATCTGCTGTTACCCTTCAGACCAGTCTGTGTGACCTTTGAACTTAATACTCTATCCAAACCCATTTCCATGTATTTGAACTCCCCCCCCCCCACCAACACACACACACACACACACACACACATTGACCCATATGCTCTTCACTAGCTCTGTAGATAATTGTCCATGATGTATAAAATGAATGTTTGAAAGGGAATTAAGAGACATAAGCTGTCAGACATTTTTTTTACTTTAGGATATGGTTCTAAAACACCATACCATCACCCAAAACCCAATACACATTGGTACTCAAGATAATTTAACATTCGCTATAGCTGTTAAAGGGAAACTAGCTTCTTCAGATTACAAACACACACAAACACACACCACCTGCCTCCACTCAATTCAAACAGACCAATTTCAAACTACAAATGTAAATGGAGTTGCAAAGTACTAAGAATACTTTCAAACATACAAATAATGTGTTGATTTTTATCAATTTACAAAATGCAAAAAACAAAAGAATCTAAGTCAAATCAATATTTGGTGTTACTACACTTTCAATTATTATAGGTACACTTGCACAAATTCAGGGATTTTGCAGGATTATAGTCAGGTCTATGATCAATCAATTATACCAAACAGGTGCTAATGATCTTCAATTTCACATGTAGGTTGAAACACAGTCATTAACTGAAACATAAACAGCTGTGTAGGAGGCTTAAAACTGGGGGAGGAACAGCCAAACTCTGCTACCAAGGTAAGGTTGTGGAAAACAGTTCCATGTCAGAGGTCATACACCATGGAAAGTCTAAGCACAGCAACAAGACACAAGGTAGTTATACTGCATCAGCAATGGCTCTCCCAGACAAGAAATATAAAGCAGACTGGGGTTTCAAGATGTACTATGCAAGCTCTTTTGAAGAAGCCTAAATAAACTGGCAACACTGAGGATCGTAAACAGAATGATCAGCCTGGGAAACTTAATGCAGCAGATGACAAACACATCAAGCTTATTGCCCTTCAAAATCAGAAGATGTCCAGCAGTGCCATCAGCTCAGAACTGGCAGAATCCAGTGGGAATCGGGTACACACATCTACTTTCCAGAGAAGTCTGGCCAGAAGTGGTCTTCATTGCAGAGTTCAGTCAAAAAGACATACCTCTGACAAGCAACTCATCTATGCACAAAAACATAGGAACTGGGATGTAGACAAGTTTGGGGCTGCATTTCTGCAAATGGAGATTGACATTTGGTCAGGATTAATGGTGTCCTCAGTGCTCAGAAATACAGGCAGATACTTATCCATCATGCACTACTATCAGGGACACATATGATTGGCTCCAAATTTATTCTGCAGCAGGACAATGACCCCAAACATACAGCCAATTAATAACATTAAGAGCTATTTTCACCATTAAGAAGAACAAGAAATCCTTGAAGTGATGGTATGGCCCCTGCAGAGCCCTCATCATTGAGGCTGTCTGGGATTACATGAAAAGACAGAAGGATTTGAGTAAGCCTACATCTACAGAAGTACTGTGGTTAGTTCTCCAAGATGTTTGGAACAACATACCAGCCGAGTTCCTTCAAAAACTGTGTGCAAGTGTACCTAGAAGAATTGATGCTGTTTTCAAGGCAAAGGGTGGTCACACCAAATATTGATTTGATTGAGATTTCTCTTCATTCACTGCATATTTGTTAATTGATGAAAATAAACTATTAACAATTTCATTTTTGAAAGCATTCTTAGTTTACAGCTAGTCAAAAGTTTGGACACACTTTTAGTTCAGTGGTTTTTCACTATTTAAAAATTTTCTGCATTGTAGATGAATACTAAAGTCATCCAAACTATGATATAGAATTATTTAGTAAACAAACACGTGTTAAATAAACCAGAATATGTTTTATATTTTAGATTCTTCTAAGTAGGCACCTCTTGATTAGACAACTTTACACATCTTGGCATTTTCTCAGTCAGCTTTATGAGGTAGTCACCTGAAATGCCTTTCAGTTAACAGCTGTGACTTGTCAAGAGTTAATTTCTTGATTTTCTTGCCCTCTTAATGTATCATAATGCATTTGACACTTTGTTTGAAGCAATGGTGTGTGACTCAAATGGCAATGGAATCAATTTCTGTGTGAAAATCAGAGCATTGTAACTCTTGAAATGTTGAAAAAAAGATTATGGGCAAGTTACTCTAATATTCACCCAATCGAAAGTATTTTGTCAGGAGCAGCCATGGGCTTCTGGTTAAGGAACCAGCCTTATGGGCTAGAAAGTCACAACAGAAGTGCCATTGAGCAAAGGCATTTAACCCCCAACTGTGACCTGCATGAGGCTTCCCACTGTCCTGGGCTAGGGTGCTCACCTCACTAGTATGTGTTTGACTGTATAGATAGGTTAAAGGCAGAGGACAAATTCCTTTTTGTGTTTCACTTTTATATATACACACACAATAACAATAAATCTTAATGAGTGAAAGTTATACCTTTCACTGTTTCTTTGTAATGGAAATTATTTTTTTAAGTGTGTACTAATGTATTCCAGCTCATTTGGTAATGAAGGTATATAGTGGATATAGGAAAAATATGAACCTTGTAATTAGCTACATGAATTACCATTTACAAGTGTAATTTAAGAGCTACTTTTAATGCCAAATCAAATATCAGCTATATCAGGTTTTTTAAGCACAGAGCACAGTAAATATATTGTGTGTCATATTACACATAACAAATGTAAAACGGCCTGGTCTATTGCATCAATTATTGAATTAAGCACAGTTTAGTGCAACCAAAAGTAACAAAGTAGCTTAAACAACGACAGCATAAATTTGTTTCTATGCTGGACTGTTTAATCAATGACCTAGTAAACATTGATTCTAGAGGCCCGAATCCATAAAGAACATTTACATACCTTAAGAAAGACTGTCCCCAGCCACCAAGAAACACTGTGAATGAACAAATGCAATGATCTAAATCTCTAAATGCACAGAATAACACTTAGGTCACTTGAAAAGATTTTTTTAATGTCACAAGGCATGAAAGAAAGGGGAAGTTTAGCTCAGCCAGAGACATTTGCAACAACAGTCATGAAGAAAAGGAGCTTGGGATTAGGCTAATATGTGAATCTTCAAACCTTTGCACACATTCTCCTGCATAAAGAAAGCAAGTATGGATAATACTGAATACACTTGATTGGCCAAAGAAGAGCTTGATCACCTCGAATTGTTATGTCAATGTGTTTCATGACACTACAATTTCACTCACGCTTTTGAATCTGTCTGATGACTTTCCTTTGCATTTATTTTGCATGATCTGTGCTCCACAGCTCAAGCACACAAACAAATGCAAAAATATGTCAGTGGAAGATTATTTTAACCAGTAATGGTGGAATGACCAAGACGCATCACCCCTCAACTTCCCATGTTTATATCAAGACACAGACAGATACGACATAGTGACCCACAGTATTCTATAAGTCATTGTACATCTGGCACAGAAACCTAAATCTAGAAAATAAGTACAATTAGAAATATAAATGTAACGAAGTAACAAGTAATGAATGTAATGAAGCAAATATATTCTGGCACTGTGGACCTGCAGGTAGTGTTGACACTTCACAGCAAGATGCAGTCAGGAAAATTGGAGATGCTAAATTGCCCCTGGGTATGAGTGATGTTAAATGATTTTAAAGAATCCCAGTTATTTCTAATGCTAATAGTTATCTAATACTAAGTATGAAAAAAAAACATTAATCATTATGCTCTTTCTGACTACATTGTCCTTCTTCTTTAAAATGTAAACATGCATACAGTTGTGGTTGGAAGTTTACAAACACTAGACATGGACATGAATATTGTGGCAATATTGGGCATTCAATGATGTCTTTGAACTGTTCTTTTTCTGGGGCAGAATGAGTATATAGCATAAATCTTTAATAGAAAAAAACAAGAATTTGTTGCACAAGTTTTAACTTTTTGTGTGTTTTCTAAATTAAAATATGTTTCCAAATATTTGCATACAATAAAATACTTTTGTACAAAATGTCACTGCTCTAAAACATTAAATAAATTAGATATGGTTTTATCATATGGTCTACCTGATCTTAACATTGAGATTTTGATGCAGTTTTTTCTGATCACATGCCTATTTTATCTGATATTTATAGTCCACATAATATTGTTACACCTTGTCCTACAGTTCGTGGCCATTGACTGGTCAGACCTGCTACTGCTGCACAGTTGTTGTAACAGTGTTCTTAAGTGTAATCCATGGCTGGTTTCTGATTTGAATATAGACAAGTTAAGAAAAGTTATAGACCACTTAATTTTATTCCATCTGTCACAATGTCACAAGGTGGTTACACCAATTAAAACTATGTACACTAAAACAAAATCAGAACCCTTGCTCACTCATCCAGACCAAAAAAGACAGGTTATGTGTCTCATCACTTTAGATGCATGGATGCATTATCAGAAAATTGTGAAAGCTGAAAAAACTAAGTACTTGTATGATATAATCTTAAAAAACTCCCTAACTATCTAATTGTCCCACAGATCAGACTCAAAAGGGAACCCATCCTCATTTGGGTGACAATGGGTAGTGCAGTAATAAATAATCCCTTCTATAACTGAGTGCTATATAGTAAAAGAAAAAAAAAACCTGCAATTTTAACCAGTAAACTGATTAAAAGGGGACAAGGGAGGGAATGAGGGAGGTAGGGGAGAAAAATAAATACAGTTGATTAGGTATGCTCTTCCACCAATCTTTACAAAAAATGTATATTTTGTGCAGCGTGCAAGCAGGGATTCTGGCAAGACTAGCTAAAACAGCATAACTAAAAGGGAGAGCCAGAAGGTAATGCAGTCATGAGGGAGCCCAGCCACTGTCCACAAACCTGAGTCAATGTCTGAGAGTTCACAGGGCTATGAAGTTCAAAGTTCAAGTTCGGTAGTGGAACCAAATTGACTACACCACCCCAGGAATTCAGCCCAAATAGGTCACACAAATCCATTATACCAAGGAAGACTGAGACATGTTTAAAATATTACAATCATTTATTGGAATCAGAAGTTCAACAACAAAAGAAAGAGGAACAAAAAGAAAACAAAGAGTCACCTAGGCTGGGAACTCACCAGCAGACTCACCAACCCAAGGGGAGATGGTGTCTGAGGCCACACATGTGCTCTACATGAACCCACACTAAAAATGATAGGCAATTAATCAACAAGCATACAATAAAACCCCTTACACTACACAAATATGCATACACCACTAGGCAATGGCTAGCCTCTCCACCATAGGCCCTCAGTCTAACAGAACTAGACACAACAGACCCCCACTACTAGGGCCTGACTGACATAAAGAAGGATCACAGAGAGGTTACAAATGCAGACAATTCACTTAAAACTGATTATTACATTCAGCAACACAAGATATGGGTAACAATAAAAAAAACAGAAAAATGAGAAGAAAAAAAGAGAAGAAATAATAAATAAAAGGGTAGCAAATTAAACATCAGGCCAATGTACATAAATGGACAGTTACCCAAAATACAAAAAGATAACAAAACAAAAGAAACTAACAAATGATTTAGCCACAACAATAAAAGTCACCAGTAAAAGACTAAATAAACAAATAAAACATATAATAATCAGAAGTCTGGCATGCAATTCCAGCAAGCTGGAAGATGCAGGGCAAAAGGACCACAGCAACACAGCACCAACACCAAGCAGGCAGCCAGGTGGAAATAACTAAACAGAAGCAAATAACAGGCAGCTAGCGTGGACATGGCAAAGCAGTGGAAACAAAAGAAGCAGTAGCAGAGGCCAACTCTTACAATCATTCATATAATAAAACAGCAGATAAGAATTAAAACGGATATAAAACACAACCAAAGGAAAATAAAAATATAGCCACAAGAGGTGATTAAGGGTTCAAGCACAACTTGGCACACTTTTGTTTTTTACAGTTTTTTTTTTTAATTTACAGTCATGTCCTTCAAAGGTAGAAATATAGAAAATTTTGAACAATGAATAATTAGGAATACCCTAATTATTTTTAATGTACTATATTTACAGATTTGGATCTAATACCGCAGTGGATAAGACAAATCTTAATAGTGCTTTTGACAATCCAACTATGGTTTAAAAAATGGAAGCATGACATGGAATGATAAATAAGTAATTTGTTTAATGATTTGGAACCCAATTCTTTGCAAGGTTTAAAGTGAATTTCTTATCCATAATTCATACACAATGAGAGTGACTGGTTTCTTATGTTGGAAATTTCTTATGTTGGAATGAGAGATAAGATAAAGAAAGATAAAGACTTTTTATATCTTACTGTACTCCCTACTGGAAAATACACCAAAATTATCATGCCAACTCCAGTTAACTGGCTAATTTTTTACCCTTCATTTGAGTGGTAAAGGTTTAAAAGCTGATCTAACTCACTGTGGCTGACATCTGTCCATTCAAGAAAATGGCCTCCCAATGTCCTAACTCACTCAAAATATGCAGGCAACATCAGACTGCCATTGCCATTGCCACACACATATATGTCAGTAGGTTTCCTGATGTCTGCAGATTTAAGTGTGAAAACAAAAGAAACGTTTACACAAGGAATGGATTATATCCAGAAAAGGTCATTTTGAGCTGTAGAGTCTCCCTCTGACATTCCTCCCTCTCAAATCAAATTTCTGCTTTGATGTGAGCTATTTTTCCTGACTTCTGCCCATTTAAATGCAACACATGCAATTGTCTGCAAAGTAGATAATATTTTGCTGTAGATCCTCCCAATTTTAAACTTTGTGGGCAATATCAAAGTATCATTACATACAGACCCATTCCAAAAAAATTTAATATCATGGAAAAGTTTATTAATTTCCATAATTCCATTAAAAAATGGAAAATGTGGCAGGAGAAGATGCATCAGCAAAAGAGATGACCTTGGGCTTCAGTGGATTATCAAAAAGAGAAGATTCAAGAATCTGGCAAAAATCCAGAATGAGTGGAATGAGGCAGGAGTCGCAGCTTCAAAAACCACCACATTCAGACGCATCCGGGAGATGGGCTACAAATGTCAGGTTCCTCAGGTCAAGCCAGTTCTGAATCTGAGCCAACATAGGAAGTATCTCAACTGGGCCAAGGAGAAGAAGGGCTGGACAGTTGGCCAGTGGTCCAAGGTCCTCTTTTCCGATGAAAGTAAAGTGTGCCTTTCATTTGGGAATCAAGGTCCTAGGGTTTGGAGGAAGATGGGTGAGGAATAGAACTCAAATTGCTTGAGGTCCAGTGTGAAATATCCACAGTCAGTCATGATTTGGGGTGCAATGTCTGGTGCAGGTGTTTCTATACTCTGCTTTCTTAAAACCAAGGTCATCGCAACAGCCTACCAGAATGTTTTGAGGACTTCATGATTCCTTCTCCTGGCCCCTGCCCATGCCGCTAGAAGCACCAAAGCCTGGATTCATGCCCACAGTGCTTGACTGGCCAGCCAACTCGCTGGACCTAAACCCCTTTGAGAATCGATGGGGTATTCTCAAGAGGAAAATGAGGGCCACAAGACCCAACAACAAAGAAGAGCTAACAGCAAGCATCAAGGAAATCTGGGCTTCCATAACTCCCAGGCAATTCCACAGGCCGATTGCATCAGTTGTCATTGCATCATTGCATCATTGCATCATTTTGAAAGTACCATATTTTTACCAAATTATTACCATATATTTTTTCTGCAAAAACTGAGAAGTAGTTTGGGCTGATTTCTCCACACTATAATTTTTTTTTACTCCTGTTTTTGTAGGTTTTTTGAGCTGGAAGCCAAAATTATGTACAAATAAACAAATAAATACTTGAAATTGTTTAAATTGTGGGCCCTGAGTCTATAATTTATGCAGGTTTAACTTTTTTTTAATGGAATTACTTAAACTTAAATTATTTTTTTTGGAATGGGTCTGTATATAGTAAGTCTGTAAATCTCAGTGTTAATCTGACCTACATTTCTTAACCTGTGGCCAATAAGTTTGAAAATGCAATATACACTATATTGCCAAAAGTATTCACTCACTCATCCAAATAATTGAATTTAGGTCTTCCAATCACTTCCATGGCCACTGGTATAGGAAATCAAGCACCTAGCATTGTAGACTGCTTCTACAATCATTTGTGAAAGAATGGGTCGTCCTAAGGAGCTCAGTGAATTCCAGCATGGTACCATGAAAGCATGCCATCTGTGCAACAAGACCAGTCATGAAATTTCCTCACTGTGGAACTGATTGGGAATAACAGCAACTCAGTCATGAAATGGTAGGTCATGTAAAATTGCAGAGAGGGGTCAGCAGATACAGAGGCACATAGTTCGCAGAGGTCACCAACTTTCTGCAGAGTCCATCGCTACAGACCTCTATATTTCATGTTTCCTTCAGATTAGCTCAAGCACAGTGCATAGAGAGCTTCATGAAATGTGTTCCCATGACCGAGCAGCTGCATTCATGCCTTAGATTGACAAACCCAAGCAAAACAACCCAAGCACTGGAGCAGTGGAGATGAGTTCTCTAATGGCTGATGTCTGACTGCATTGTGCCAAGTGTAAAATTTGTTGTAAGGGGGAATATGGTGTGGGGTTGTTTTTCAGGAGTTGGACTGGGTCCCTTAGTTCCAGTGAAAGGAACACTTAATGCTCCACTATACCAAGAGATTTTGGGCAATTTCATGCTCCCAACTTTGTGGGAACAGTTTGGGGATTGCCCTTTCCTGTTCCAACCTGACTGCACACCAGTGTACAAAGCATGGTCCAAAAACACATGGATGAGTGAATTTGGTGTGGAAGAAATTGACTGGCCTGCAGTCCTGACCTCAACCTGATAGAACACCTTTGGGAGGAATTAGAGTGGAGACTGCGAGCCAGGCCTTCTCACACAACAACCTCACAAATGTGCTTCTGGAAGAATGGTCAAAAATTCCTAAACATTGTGAAAAGCCTTCCCAGAAGAGTTGAAGCTGTTATAGCTGCAAAAGGTGGGCAGGCCAACTAGTGTATATGATTATGTGCAAAATAGTTAGTATTATGCTGTAGAGCCTCCCAAGGTCCTAACTGGCTAAAACTTTATAGGCCACATCATAGAATCATTATATATATATATGACTGTAAATTAATCATATATATGACTGTAGATCCCCTCCTTGAACTGCCACCTTATTGTGGTGGAGGGGTTTGAGTGCCAGAAGGATCCAAGGAGCTATGTTGCTGGGGGGTATTATCCCCCTGTTAGGGTCTCCCAAGGCATACAGGTCCAAGGTGATGGGCCCAACTAAGAGCAGTTCAAAAGCCCCAATGAGGGAACTGAGATACCTGCCTGGTATGGTGAAGCCGGGGCCCCACCCTGGAGCTTGGGAGCGAGCGCCTGGTGGCTGGGCCTTTGCCTATGGGGCCAGGCCGGGCTCAGCCTGAAGAAGCAATGTGGGCCAATCTTCCTGTGGACCCATCAACTGCAGAAGAAACCATTGGGGATAGGAGCTATGTGGATTAGGTGGCAGTCGAAGGCGGGGTCCTCAGCAGCCCGATCCCCGGACACAGCAGCTAGCTGTTGGAACGTGAAACATCTCTTTGCTGGGGGGAAGGAGCTTGAGTTGTGTGGGAGGTTGAGAACTACCGGCTAGAGATAGTCAGGCTCACTTCCACGCATAGCTTGGGCTCTGGAACACAACTCCTTGAGAAGGGCTGGACCCTCCACTACCCTGGAGTTGTCCAGGGTGAGAGATGATGGGTTGGTGTGGGCTTGCTTATAGCTCTCCAGCTCAGCCACCTCATGCTGGAGTTTACCCCAGTGAAGGAGAGGGTTGCCTCTCTGTGCCTTCGGGTAGGAGGGAGGGCTCTGACTGTTGACTGTGCCTACGGGCCAAATGCCAGTTCAGAGTATCAGACCTTTTTGGGGTCCTTGGGAGGATTCCTTTTTGGGGTCCAACTGGGGATTCCATTGTTCTACTGGGGGACTTCAACGCCCACGGGGGCAACAAAAGTGACACCTGGAGGGGGGTGATTGGGAGGAATGGCCTCCCCAATCTGAACCTGAGTGTTTCAGTTTCAGAGTTTTGTTATTGGACTTCTGCACTAGTTACAGATTGGATTGTCCATAATAAACATCATGTTCGAGCATAGGGGTGTCCATAAGTGCACATGGCACCAGGACACCCTAGGCAGCAGGTCAATGATAGACTTTGTTGTCATCTCATCTGATCTCCGGCCCTATGTCTTGGACACTCGGGTGAAGAGAGGAGCAGAGCTGTCAACCGATCACCACCTGATGGTGAGTTGGAGGGGCAGGCTGGAGAGACCTGGCAAGCCTAAATGTTCGGGTCTGCTGGGAACATCTGGCTGAGCCCTCTGCCAGGGAGGTTTTGAACTCCTACCTCCGGGGACCTTCTCACAGCTAGCAGGGGAAGCTGGGGACATTGAGTCTGAGTGGACCATGTTCTCAGCCTCTGTTGTCGATGTGGCTGTTCGGAGCTGTGGACGTAAGGTCTCTAGATGTTGTTGGGCTGTCTTGGTTGACATGCCTCTGCAACATCATGTGGCGGTTGGGGACAGTGCCCCTGGAGTGGCAGACGGGGTGGTGGTCCCCATGTTTAAGAAGGGGGATTGGAGAGTGTGTTCCAACTACAGGGGATTCACACTTCTCAGCCTCCCCGGGAAAGTCTATGCCAGGGTACTGGAGAGGAGAATTCGGCCGTTAGTCGAATCTTGGATTCAGGAGAAACAATGCAATTTTGTCCTGGCCAAGGAACACTGGACTCGAGGGTTCATGGGATTTTTCCCAACCAGTCCACATGTGTTTTGTGGATCTGGAGAAGGCATTCGACCATGTCCTTTGGGGTATTCTATGGGGGGTGCTCCGGGAGTATGGGGTCCGGGGCCCTTTGCAAAGGGCTGTTAGGTCTTTGTACGACCAGAGCAGGAGCTTGATTCATGTTGCCGGCAGTAAATCGGGCCTGTTCCTGGTGCATGTTGGACTCCTACAGGGCTGCCCTTTGTCACTGCTTCTGTTCATAATCTTTATGGACAGAATTTCTAGGTGCAGCCAGGGGCCGGAGGGAGTCCAGTGTGGGAACCACAGGATATCTTCCCTGCTTTTTGCAGATGATGTTGTCCTGTTGGCTTCTTCGAGCCAGGACCTTCAGTAGGCACTGGAGCGGTTCATAGCCAAGTGTGAAGCAGCTGGGATGAGAATCAGCACCTCCAAATCTGAGGCCATGATTCTTGAATGGAAAAAGGTGGCTTGCCCTCACCAGATTGGTGGAGTTGTCCTGCCCCAAGTGGTGGAGTTTAAGTATCTTGAGGTTCACAAGTGAGGGAAGGATGGAGCGTGAGATTGATAGGCAGATCGGTGCCACCACCGCAGTCATGCAGTCGGTGTATTGGACTGTCTTGGTGAAGAAGAAGCTGAGTCAAAAGGTGAAGCTCTTGATTTACCAGTCTATATTCCTACCCTCACCTATGGTCATGAGCTGTGGGTAATGACCAAAAGGACAAGAATGTAGATACAAGCGGCTGAAATGAGTTTCCTCCATAGGGTGGCCAGGCACTCCCTTAGAGATGTGTGAGATCCTTGGTGTAGAGCTGCTGCTCCTCTATATCGATAGGAACCAGTTGAGGTGGCTTGGACATCTTTTTCGGATGTCCCCTGTCCCCTGTTCTGGTAAACCTGGATGTTTGGATGGTGCCACCCGCCACTCTCACAGGATCACTTATGTTTGTGTATGGTGGAGTGGCTGGTGCTTATTGTTCCAGGGCCCCCTCATGTGTGCGTCACCTTCCGGCTTTCCCTTTTAGTTATGCTGTCTTATCTAGTCTTGCTGGAGTCCCTGCTTGCACTCAAAATGTAATTTTTTTTTCTAAAGATTGCTGGAAGAGCATACCTAATTATCTGTATTTCTTTTTCTCCCACCTTCCTCTTACAATTTGAGGGAGTTTTTCCTTGCCACCATCACCACCAGCTTGCTCATTACGGATAACAGTTAGGGACAAAACCTATAAGCCATGTCCTAATTTCTTGATTTTCTAAAGCTGCTTTGAGACAGTGTGCATTGTTAAAGGCACTTGAATTTAATTAAATGCATGTGAATTTAATTAAATAAATGTGATTATATGTAGGTAACTGTGAACTGTAGAGGCTCCAATTAGTAACCAATTTGGCTCAAACTTTGTAGTTTTCTCCAAACCCATATATTTAATACATCTATCTATTTTGGTCAAAATAAGACAAACTTATGAATGTTAAAAATGTTAAAGTTTCAGCAATATGACTCAGAAAAGTGTTACTGGTACTAATTTGATCAATGTGTTGCAGCCACATACAGTCAAAAAGTCTTCTATTTTCTGTATTTTCAGAATCTGATTATTAGAAGACCTGATTTGATGTTATGGAGAACTAGTTCAAAAAGAATACATTTTATACACTTAAAGATAGAAAAAAAATTGCAATGTTGCCCTCACCAGCATCTGCAAAGAATCACAAGATCAAATCAAAATTTGTAGAAGATATCCTTGATTTTCTGGAATAGCACCCTCTTATGGCCAAATGTTTTGAAACTTTACAATATTGCAGAGATATATCCATAACTGCTAAGTTTCATTGTGATTGGTCAATGTTAAGCCTGATTGGCCAATAGCGACCACAATGATTGATCTCTTGATCCTTAATTACCAATGTATAGTATAGCACATTGATATAGTATACCAAGTTTCAGCTTGATCTGATGTTAGAATGCCGAGATACGGTTTTCTAGCATTTATAGTGTCCCCTATTGGTTCACATTCACCAACACCAGAGTAAAGTTTCATCCAAATGGAGTGAAGCAGTTTTAGCCATTTAAGCAAAATATGCAATTATAGGGAATGTTTTATAATTTGCATATGGTGGCCATATTGTTTGGAAATGTCAGACTCTTCTGAATATTTTGACACCAACATTGTAGTGATTGGGTAAAAAACAAAGGAGTATGTTTCACATATTATGCAAATTAGCAAAAAATTCTAAGCAGACATTTTTGTTTTGCTTGCTCCAAGAAATCCACAGGAAATAGAATTTTGTTTTTGTGCCTTAACATGTGGGAGAAAATCACAAAAATGTAAAATGGTGTGCTATAGCACCAACATCAGGCTACTGAAGGTCTAAATTGCCTGAGTCACACCAAGTTTGTCTTATGGTCTTTGGTGCACAATGAGTTTTAGCTGAGAAAAAGTAGAAAAAGAAGAAGCTGAAGAAGAAGAAGAAGAAGAATCCTAACAATTACAAATGACTAAAACCCCTACCTTTTGTCTGAAGCAGGAAACAGCAGGAAACATTATGGTTGTGCAGCTGGCTGCAACGAGAAGCCCAGGTTAGTTAATCTAAGTAACATTTGTAACTCTCGCCAATCATACCATAGACCTTAAACCAACCCTACCTGGAAGCCAATTGAACACCCCAACTTCACATAGCTAAGCAGATAATGCAGAAGACCCACCAACCGTCAGGCATGAAGAGCACAAACACCAATCCTGGACAATGAAGGTAAACAGGATCCTCTCTGTCTATGTTTTCTGCAATACAGAAGATTGTCACACTAGACAAAAGGATGCAGTCCACTTGCCCACAGCCCTGGCTGTAGCTGCAAGAAATCAAACACGCTGCTCCAGGACCAGGAACTCATGAGGACAGATGACATAGGGGGAGCGAATGGCGGATGCAACCAGCCAAACTAAACCAGTCTCAAGAAAGATGCTGATTGGCCCCAACCAAAGAACCAATGGGTGGGAAAAATACATTTAAGCAGGGTGGAAATGCTGAACTTTTACATTCCACCCTTGATACAGTACTCTTACCTTCTAACCCCAAGGCCTAAAATGCAATAAGCACCAAGTCCCCTGTCAAATAGTGCAAGGTAAGTTAAAAACAACACAATGCAAATGATAAAATACAATAGATATAGATATGACGCTGGTGTAGCTCAGCACAGTTCAGACAGCAGGAGATCAGGAGTCAGAAGAAGGTCTTCTAGCCATCTAGATCTAGCAAGCTCGCTGATGTTTTGCTTCTACAGTTAATCTCACTCAAATATAAAAAATTACCTAGTGTCCACTACTCAAAACATAGGTAGAAAAAACAGGAACACAAGATACTCAAAAAAAACAAAAAAACATACAAGCTACCCAACAAGAATACACGTCTCTGTTTCAACTGATAAATCCTGCCAACTACGCCAGATTGTGGCACAGTGGTGGAGCCAAACTGACTATGCCACCCAAGGAATTCAGCCCCAGGGAACACCCACTACTATTTAGCCCAAATAGGTCACACAAGCTCATTATACCATGGAAGACCGAGATGTGTCTACATTAAAAATATTACAATCATTTATTGGAATCGTTCACCTAGGTTGGGAACTCATCAGTAGGGCGGAGCACACTCACCAACCCAATGGGAGATGGTGTCGGAGGCCACACACACGTGCTCTACATGCACACATACTAAAAAGTGATAGGCATTTAATCAACAAGCATACACTAAAAACCCTCACATTTCACATCTGTACATACACCCCTAGGCAATGTCTAGCCTCCTCACTGTAGTCCCACATCGTAACAGAACTAGACACGAACAGGGTCCCACTACTAGGGCCTGACTATCATAAAGAAGGTTCACGGAGAGGTTACAAACCCAGACAATTCATTTAAAACTGATTATTGCATTCAGCAACATAAGACAAGGGTAACAATAAAAAAAAAACAGAACAATGAGAAAAAACATCAGGCCAACTCTTACAATCATTCCTATAATAAAACAGCAGATAAGAATTAAAACTGATACAAAACACACAACCAAAAGATAACTAAAAACTCTTTTGTTTGTCTGAATCAGGAAACAACAGGAAACATGATATCGGTGCAGCTGGCTACAATGAGCATCCCAGGATAGTTAATCTTAGTAACATTGTATCATCCATCATGCCATAGACTCATGCCATAAACCAACCTTACCTGGAAGCCACATTAAAACCCCAACTTCACATAGCAGATAATGTTGAAGACCCACAACCATCAGTCAGGTGCGGAGACAACATGATGATGAATGCAAGTGTAACCCCTATTGTAAAGAACTTCTGATCTTCTATAGGGATTTCAAATTTGACAGACACATAAACTCAGTAGTTAAGTCTATATCTGCAGATCAGTACCTAAATCTAGATTGAATCATAGAGAGGACTGTGCTTTTTCAATTGTAGCATGAAGCTCTGAAATGAGTTGCCAGTTTCTGTAAGGTGGGTCCCTATACTAGTTTTTAAAATTGGGTATTATTGGTGTAATCTGGTCTGTGTTTGTGTCTGCCCATATTGTCTACTACCTTTGCCATACTCCTATTGTGTCAGATATTTTACTACTCTTCTTGGCAGAATTGCTAGATTTAAGATAAATTTGGTGGTTTCATAGCATAAACTATACCTTTGGGTCACAGTTCACATATTTCCAATAGGGTTGAAGTCAAGATTTTGTGAAGGCCATTCCAAAAGCTTAATTTTTTGGATTGAGGTTATGCTGAAGAATTCTGAGGTAGTCTTCCTTCTTCATTATTCCATCGACTTTGTGCAAGGTACCAGTTTCACTGGCAGCAAAAATATTATGCTGACAACACAGTGCTTAACAGTTGATACAGTTTACTTAAATTGAATGCCCCTCTCCAAACAAAGCTCTGATCATTGTGGACAAACTACCCATTTTTTGCCTGACCATAAAACTTTCCTCTAGAATGCTTTTTCATTGTCCATGTGTTCAGCTGCAAACTTGAAGGTGTCTATTTTGGAGCAGGGTTTTTTGTCTTGGACAGCAGATTCTTGGTCCATAGCGATTGCTTAATTGTAGATGGTGTTGTAGTACCTTCTATTTCAAGGCAGGCCTGTGCCTTCATTGTTCTTAGGATATTCCTGATCACCCAAATCAATTTCCTCTCAGCTGCAGATGAAATTATGCACAGTTGTTTGAACTGATGATCTTGGCACCAAGAGACATTTCTGACTTCTGTGCTTTTGGATCTGTACTGAGCTCCTTGAACTTTCCTTGAATGGAGTGTTTGTCAATCCATTGAGTGCTGTCAAACAAACCCCTTTCATGTGGGCACAGAGAAGCTATAGAAATCATGATCACTGACAGGCAGTTAAGAGGCCTTTGCTTGGCAAGTTAAAAGACTTGAAATTTCAAGTCAAGTCAAATCAAAATTTGAATTAACAATTTAAATATGTGTAACTGATCCTGTGTTAAGAAAACAGCCAAAATATGCACCAAATTCTTTTTTTTTTATTATTTAAGATGTATGTTACAATCATTCTGCCCCAGGAAAAAAGTATCCAAGATATGCAGAAACAGGCAATCAAACTCTACAAATCAATAATGATAGACATTATATATTCAACATCACTGTGGACTATCAGTCTGAATGCTATGATAAGCAGTTATTGTATGACAGTTATTGAACCAACAAGCATACACTATTACATTAAGGTTAAAATAAAGTTAAGGGGCTACAGAAAATGTCTGTAAAAAAACAGCAATTATTTGTAACATAAGATGCAAACCTTGAAAAAAAAAAAACATGGTAATTTTCTGGCACCAGAAAGTAATGTGAATTAGGTGGTGATCTCACGTTATTGAACAGCATTTCAGGCTAACCCCTCAGGGTATCAAAGTCACAATGTAGTTCCCGTAACCTCTTGTGCCATTTCTAAGCTATTAGTATATTTGATTATTAGAAGTACTATAAATCTAAGACCATTGTACACATTAACCCTACAAAAAACATTAAATTGTACATTACAAAAGTTAACTGTTAGAGTTAATTTAGTAAGTTTTAAAAAAATATTCTGTCAAATTAATGTTTTTTTTTTATTTAATATGTTAACAAACTGTTGAAATAAAAGCATTTTATTTTGTTAAATGTAGGTTAGCTGCACTCTTATATGATGTATATTGCAGAAAATGCTGTTCCTTTTTTCAACAAAGATACTGTATATATATAAATATTTTTACTGAATGCTGTTACATATATATATCCACGT
>JAOVYV010159113.1:0-10835 GCA_025674545.1 Hassar affinis
ACCCAACTGTGCTTGAGCTTTAGGTCACAAACTGACAGGTGGACATTCTCCTTCAGGATTTTCTGATAGAGAGCAGATTTCATAGTTCCATCAATTATGAGAAGCAAAGCAGCCCCATAACATCATACTAACACCACCATGTTTGACTGTTGGTATTGTTTTCTTATGGTGGAATGGAGTGTAAGCTTTAGACCAGATATAACAGGAGCCATATCTCCCAAAATGTTCCATCTTTGACTCAGAGAATATTATCCCTAAATTCACGTTGGTCATCTAAGATGTGAGATGAACCTTTGTGTTCTTTTTGGTCAGCAGTGTTTTGAACCTACAGTGCTCCCATGGATGCCATTTTGCCCTGAGTTTTTCTTATTACATTGACTGTAACTGAGGTAAGTGAGGTCTGCAGGTATTTAGATTTAGATGTTCATCTTTTGTGACCTCCTTGAAGAGTTATAGATGGGCTCTGGGTGATATTTTGGTAGGCTGGCCACCCCTGGGAAGGTTCACCACTGTTCAAATTTGTCTCCATTTGTGGATAACGGCTCTCACTGAGGTTTACTGGAGTCCAAGACCTGAGCAATGGCTTTGTAACACGTTCCAGACTAATAGATTTCAGTGTTTTTTTTTTCACATCATTATTTGAATGCCTTTAAAATATGGCATCATGTGTTGCTTTTTGAGACCTTCTAGCCTGCTTCACATTACCAGGTCTGGCACTAATCATGCCTGGGTGTGACTAGTGAAATGAAACCCAACAGTCAATTGAATTTAGTTATTGGTTCATTTGGTAGCTAAGGGGGCAGTTACTTTTTAGGTTTTGAATAGATCTTTATCTTCACTAAATGGAATGATCATTTAAAAGGTGGATTTATTTTTTACTTATTCATTTCATGCTTGAGTCAGACAGAATGTCACATTAGACAAAGAACATTTTGTGGGCATGTGGGCCTGAAGAAAACAGGAAGGATCTATGACAGGCTTTGGAGATAATGATGTCACAGTGTGCTATGATGAGACATTTTAATCCTATTTGTTGGTCATTCCTGTAAAATCAAGCACTACTGGTGAGAATGGCTGAGTGAACACATGCTTTGTAATCTGTTATCCACTCTTTTCCTGCCATGTTAATGTTCCTACTGCATTTGGCAGTCCACTGGAGGTTGATTTTTGTTTTTACTTGGTTTCACATTTGATTTTAATGAATATGCCAAGAAAAAGCTCAATATCATGGTATAAAGAAGACCACATAACATGGAGATTCATTTATTCATTTTTGATATTTTCTTAAATAAGTTTGAAAAAGCAAAGCTGAATTCCACATTACACAGGTTTATATAATAATCTATATTTCAAAAAGAATATTAGTAACCCTCTTCTATAAATCATTAAAGTTACAAGTTGTTAATACTTAATCTACATATCGTTATAATTAACTCTCTATATAATGACTTCTAAATCTTTAATAAGGTGTATACAATGCCTTGCAAAAGTATTCATAGCCCTTGAACTTTTCCACATTTTTTCACATGACACTGACAAACAAATGTATTTTATTGGGATTTTATGTGATAGACCAACACAAAGTAGCAAGTAATTGTGAAGTGAAAAGAAAATGGTACATTTTTTACGGTACAATTTTTACGGTAAAATTTACGGTACAATTTTTAATAAATAAATGCATTTGTATTCAGCCCCCCAGAGTCCATACTTTGTAGGACCACCTTTCACTGCAAGTCTTTTGGGGTATCTCTACTAGCTTTGCACATCTACAGCCTGGAATTTTTGCCCATTCTTCTTTGCAAAAAGGCTCAAGCTCAGATTGGATGCAGAGTGTCTGTGAACAGCAGTTTTCAAGTCTTGAACTGTGTGTGTTGAGTGCTTGTGGACACTGGTTTGAGCTCACCCAAGGTGACTTCCAGCGAGCCACGAACCCGGCTCCCCGGGTATCTTAATACACCGCCTTAGCAGCACAAACTAAGTGGGGCTAGGCGACTGTTAATAACAGGACACCTTATCACGGGCTGAAAAGGGCAAACGCAATTGCTGCGAAGTGCAGGCTCAAATGCAAGAGCATAGAGAACTAACGAGAGAAACCAAAGTAAATTAACTTTTCTTTTCCTTAGAACGTAAACAAAAATATATATATATTTATTTTCCTTTTGTGCCCCTTTCTTTCTTTCTTTCTTTCTGTCTTTTAAAAAATAATATAAAAAAATTATATATATATATTCATTCATTCATTCATTCATTCATCTTCTTAACCACTTATTCCTTTTTAGGGTCACGGGGGAGCCGGTGCCTAGCCGGCAGCATAGGGCGCAAGGCAGGAACAACCCTAGACAGGGCGCCAATCCATCGTAGGGCATATATATATATATCCTAAGCGGCCTGGATCTGTATCGGGAAACATTCCACCGCTACAGACACCAATCCAGAAGTAGCAGAGAGAGAGAGAGCGTGGATGCCTCACAATAGTGAGGTGCGGACAGAAAGATTTAGGAAGGAGGAGAAGGGAAGAAGTAATTTTAGCTGGCGTATGCCAGGAGAGAAGGAGATGGTCACACCGCGGCTAATTCTTGCCCTGCCTCAAATTACCTCGGCCAGTGGCCTACGAGCTTGAAACCTAGAGTTTCTCGCTTACCGGTCTTTCCCTAAAGCTGTGGCATGCATTCGCAAGCATAGAGAGAGGGTGTGACAAGGAGCCCTTGCTCAGAGGTGCTTAAATGCATGAGCAGCCAGGTGCTCCTCGTCAACCCTGATTATCCGAGGTCTGCGTGGGCCTTGTAGTCCCTCGAATTCCTCTGGTGGTGTGTTGTAGTCCTATTCGTGACTACGTTGCCCCCAGAGGTCGCCGAGGGGACTGCATCCCAATTCCCTCTGGTGGCTGAAGAGGGAATCAGCCGAGCCCTAACAATTGTTACACGAATTTAGTCCCAAAAACTGCTCCAAAAAACAGAGGTGAATATTGAGCTATCTAGGAATTTCCCCTAAGGGTGAAGAAGTCTAATTGCCAGAGTGAACACAGTACTGCTATTTCATATAACATTGGTATTGTTTTTTTACTAGGCAGAGAGGGGGTCCAAAAGATCTCCTGGTTACCGATATTAAAGTTATGCTTCGTTTTTTGTGTAGCATAGCATAAATTTAGCTGCGTCAAAGAACCATAAGGGGCTCCCGAGTGGCGCAGCGACAACGCATTCACCCTATCATCCGGAGATCGAGAGTTCAAATGCAGGGTGATGCGATAGCTGCCCATAGCCGGGAGAGAGAGCAAGATTGGCTCTCAGGGAGGGAGGGGCAGCATACGTTCTCCCCCCATGTCAATCAGTGTGACACTGTCCAGTCGCAGGCGTCTGTGACCTCATTCATACAAGAGGAGGGCAGGAGCGCTTTCCTCCGGGCGTGCTATGGCCCGCCCCCGACAGTTGCATGAGCAGCAGTTTGAAAAGAGGCGGCGGCATGCGGCACGTGTATTGGAGGAAGCATGTGATGGCTTCGCCCTCCCGGACTGGCAGTTGGGAATTGGAGATGACTAAATTAGGGAGAAAATCGGGGAAAACCCCCCCAAAAAAAAGAGGCTGAGATAAGCGGACCATTCTGAAACCAACAAGCAGCCTCAAACAATAATAATAATAATAAGAAGAATTAATGAAATAGCGCAGCAAAAATGCAAAGGGCATGCCTCCTTGCAAAACCTGTGAGGCCGAGGAGAGCGCGAGTGCGTAGATAAACTGAAAAAGCACTGTAGCGGTTTACAGGAAAGATCGCTGTAGCGGTTAATAGCAAAGGTTGCTGTCCCTACAATATTACCTCAGACTGAAGTCCTATTCCTATTCCTCTCTACAAAAAGGAGACTGATTACCTCACGCTGTAGTGCTACATACCAGGATATTGGTCAAAAGAAGTGAAGCACTGGGCCAAAGGGCTCTTTAAATAAGCCAAAGCACTGTGTCTCTCATTGCGCTAAATTGCCCCGGGTCTGCTGGGAGATGGAGTTCTCCTGTCAGGAGAACTGCGCTACTGCTGCCCCCTAGTGTCGGACCGCGACACAGCACGACGCCTTACAGGGACTAGTTATAGGCATAGTATGTAGCAAATGTAGCAAGACCCATACACAAACACACACATTAAATAATATAAACAGGTTTCTGTAGATTTATGACAATTTCAATTCCATTGTCCATTTCAATTACAGATTGTAACTATACAAAATGTGGGAAAGTTTAAGGGGCTCAATATTTATGCAAGGTACTGTAGTTCGGTTTAATTTAATGATTTTCCATCACTTGAAAGGTCAGTCTGTGATTTATATGATGTATTTTCAATAATAAATGTATAATATTAAAAATGTGTAATTATGAAGTAAAGGTTGGTAGTAGAAAATGTGTACCAGTCATTACTATCTTTCTAAAATAAGTAAATTAAAGTCAATACAGTGGAAGTTCCTAAAAGTAGATAACTTGTATGTAACACAATTACAGATACATTGTTTGGTCATGTACAATTCCCACCCATCAGGATTTCTCCTATATCACATACGTATCAGCTACCAATCAGGGAAAGTGCAGGCTATCACATGCTTCCTTTGAGAAATGTGGTCAAGCTGCTGATTATGCAATGTCAGAGAGTGGATTAACACATTTGAAGGAAAGTGCTCCTGCTCACCTTCTGTATGCATGGGCTCACAGATGCCCATGATAGGTTAGTGTCGCTCTAATTGATATTGGAGAGAACGTTTGCTACCCTTCCCCTGACCAGTTTCCCAACCACAGGTGGCTATGTAATCATCAACACTTTTATATTGTGCTACTCGGGAGCCCCATTACAGACACATTTTATGGAGCCAGAAATTCAACGTTGTGCAAAGAACTTACATTGAATTTTATTTTAGTCAAAGAAAAATGTGCTTTGAGGAGAAGCAAAAACTCAGTACAAAAGAAAAAAAGAGAAATCTATGTGTTTGGTATGTATGAGATGTTCATCACTACTTTTTCTATTGTGGTGTGTGCACTCAGCGTGGGTTTTATTGTGGGCAATCCAAGGAAAGTACTCATAGTTCAATGCAGGGGTCAGTAAACATGCAGGCACTATCAAAATAGAAGTCTATAATCAAAATAGCACATGTAAGACTTGAAATATTGGAAACTATAATATGGGAACAAGAGGCTCAGTACAAATGATTAGGCTTTGCCATAAGATAAAGGAACAGGAGGGCAGAAACAGACAACTGAATTAAAGTGAAACACAGAACAGCTGAACATTTTAGGGTATTATACAATATTATATTAGCAGAGGCAGGACAAAAACCGAAACACATGGAAAAATATAAGCATGAGCAAAAAGAGAAAAGAGAACTAAACAAACAAAATAGCACATGCAGCAATGGGCACCACACACTGAGAGGGGAATTCATTCAATTCTCTATCTTCTTTAATCTTATTTTAAATTGGTGAAACAATATTTTATGTATTGAGGATAGTGCAGCAATTCAAATGGATGCATATGTCTGAACATAAGGGTTAAGCTCTAACTATTCACCACTGTGAAGGCTATGTCTGTATTGCTGTTCTCAGAGGTCTAGCCTAGAAATGAGGAAGGTGTGTCCATGAGAGAGACCTGCTGACACATGAATCTGATGACAGAAGTGTGACTGTATGAAGAGCAAAAAAATGCTAGAAAGACCATGTATACCATCTGATTCCCTGTTCTACTTCTGCTCATACTTCATGACCACGAGCTTCAGGACTCTGACAGCTCATGGTAATTTTTTTTTCAGTGACCCTGTCTTCTTCTGGCTTCCCTTCAATATATTACAATATACTTTGTGCAGATTCCTGCAAATTGATTGTGAAAGCATGCTGGCCCATATCTGTGACAGCTACTTTGCATAACCATAAAGATTAGGTGTAGTTAAGTGTAGAATGGAAAGAACCAAAAACTGGGCATATAAGAAAAAATAAATCAACAACCAGTGATAGTTAAAAGACTGTATGACTATGTATGTCCTGACATTCTGTCACTTAAAACTCACAGCCATATAATGGATGCATTTGTGGGCCAGTGTCAGGAAAGCTGTTAGTTACTGATTAGATCTGTTGTTGTCTGTCACTTGATTGGTAAATGGCTTTTTACAATAGGCCAAGGAAGACAAGCATGGCCATGAAACTAGTGGATCTGTCAATCAAGTGAAAAATGCCTTGGCAAGGTTGCTAGAAAAAATATTAATTTATTTATCACATTCAAGACATCCTCTCTCACCATCATATATATATACTGGAGTAAAATTTTTTGAGAGAGAGATCGTTTTTCACACAGCTATAATTTATAAAGATTAATCAATTAAATTGATACCCTTAACCAAGCATACGTTTTCTCTGTAGTCTACAGACCAATTTATTTAATTTAAAGTCATACATACTGGTATTATACGGTATATCATGAATGCAAACTGAAGAAACCTTTCCAGACCCAGCTTTGGCAATATATAAGACTGTATGATAAAGGTCTGTATTCAGAGTTAAGCATGAATAGTTACTATTGCCAAGAATTTCTTATATCAGTATTCAGATCTTAAACATACTTTAAGGCTTAAGCACTATCCAAAGTTACACAAGATTTAAGCATGCAGCATGGAGAAACATCAACTCCTATTTTCAAAGCTGCAAATGAATGAGAGTAAAATTAAAACCAAATTTGCAGTGATTAATGTGGTACTTACACTTAGGGCTATTCATGCAGCAATGATTTGGCAGTATACTACATTCATAATAGATGCTTTTTTTTCAATGCTTTCCATATTCCATTTGTATGTCATCTATTTTTCTTTTTTATATTGTCTCTTGCTTTCATGCTACATTGCATTATATTTGACAACATGACATTTCCTTCTTTTGTCTGCAATTTTAATATCCTTATGGTGCTCCAGCTGTGATAGTTAGGGACAAGGGAGTGGTGGCATCTATTAAAGAGGAGCACCATGGTTTCAGCACTACTATTTTGGACAACTTGATTTAGGAATCTGTGAACTAAATCAATGTGACCCCAAGGTTATTCAGAGGAGTGAGTAAGAGGCGGAATATTAGATTTCAAATAAATTTAATAGAAAGACTACATACAACAATTTATTCCCTGTCCTACCCTAACCATATACCTCATGACCATGAACATCATTGTGAACATCATGAACAGCAGGACTCTGACAGCTCACAATAAAATCTGTTCAACAGAATCTTGACAGGTTTTTACCACTGTAAAATTCACATGTATGTTTGTAGGAATATGCAGGCTCAACAGCAATTTATTAACTTTCTAACAGCTAGCTTAGCTCTTCAGCTTTGTCTGATTTTGTCTTTGATATGTCAATGCTAATCAACATGGCTTCTGACCATAGCATAGACTTCTAATTGAGAGACAGAGAGATATTTTTCACCATGTTAGTCAAATACAGAAGCAAACTGACAATTTGCTGGCCCAATTTGACAGCTTTATCCTTGAAAAAAGACAATCCTGCTTTTCATTCAGAATCCATTACTCATCAAGAATTTGACAGCTTGCAAATTAATCCAAGAATGTCTTCCAAATGCTTCCTCTTTATAGATTTGTTGATTGATCTACAGTGAAATATGCCACTTAGAGAGAAAAGTAAACATTGTGACCTATAACTTATAGATTAAAGCTGTACATGAAACCAATTTCACAGTTCTTACAGAGTTGTCAACATACATCTGGGCTGGCTCCAGAGTAAGACAACACAAATTCAAATCCCAATGATGCCACAGCCATCTGTGGTCAGATGTCCAAGGGATCAAATTGCCTGTGCACTCTGGGTGAGAAAGATTGCATTTCTTTCTCTGCTGTCAGAGTGGGACTAGTCACCTGTTGCGGTTTGTGAGGTTATGTTAAAGTTAACCTTCTTCTGAGTGTGTTACGCTTGCTATCTCTTGAAAATAGAGTTTGATGGGGTAGGATAACGCTAATGTGACATAGCATCAAACAAAATTAACTAGAGAGGCAATCACATTTGACTTGCTATAGGCTACTATCTGGTGAATTTTTAGAGTAATAAGCTGTTGAGAATCGACAATACAGCCATCCAGTATACTGTAAAGTCTAGCAGCATTTTGTAAGCACTTTTGTGCACCAGTGAGGAGGTTTGTCAGTTTTCAGCAAATTACTAGCCCACATCTCAATAACTACATACTGTATAAGATCTGAAACTAACAAGTTCAGCGTGGTGGATCCCAATATATCGGTCGAATAACAAATGCTATTGTTTAATGGTTTAAAAAATAGCTTACACACCACTTGAGACAGTCATTGTGACTGGTTCACCTTGTCTGGTGATGTATCTCATTGAAGGACAAGGTTAGCTATAATACATGAGTTAGTTCAGTTTTAATAATAATTCTTCTGATGGTAGGTAAACACTTGCAATGATTGTTGCATTTGTATTAAAACTTCAAATGTGATCCAGAATAATATTTCCATACAATGAATTGGCTCATATGAGAAAAGAGCATTGCAGACACATTGCAGTAAAAGTCCTCCATTATTGGTGCCCCTGCTAAACTAATGCTAAGATTCTAAACCTGTCATGTGACCTATACTCTCATGTTTTATTCTGTCATGTGACACAGTACCATAAAGGGCACAGGACTATACTACATTGTAACCCTTTCCTATAAATTTACAGGAAATTTCTAACTGTATTTGACTGTATTTACATAGTAAATAGTAACTAATAAATTTTTACAAGTAAATACTGTATCGTTTGCAGAAAGGCTGCAGGACCTTTACTTGCAATGGAGTATTTTTACATTGCTTTATTATACTTTTACTTAATTAAAGGATCTAAATATGAATATGTCTTACCCCACTGTGTGGCACACCTCTTGGTTGTTTGTGAATGATTATTTACATGCTCTTTTGTCTATCATTGATGAGTGGATACAAAGTTTGTGTGTGTGTGTGTGTGTGTGAATTTCCTGCCCTTTGAATAGTGTTATAACAAAGCCATTAAAATGCTTCATATTTGCAGTGTTCTTGCTAGCTACAATTAGCGTGGTATTTTCTCAGATTATATTAACTTTAAAACAACACTCAAGCACATGTAACTGTTTTCATGGCATGCAAATCATAGACTTAAATCAAAGAGAGAATACGTTTAGGCTTATGTGAGCTTATGTTTTACTTGTGTGCATGAGAGAATTGTTCCCTTAGTGAATTGTGTCAATCATGTGGTATTCTGCAGCACTACTTTGTACTGAATAAGCTCTTACTTGATATGTCTCTTCATAAATTGGTGTCACCTGAAAGACAAAATTATTTTGTTAAATCTTTTTTCCAAACCTGTACTGACAAAAATCCTGAGGGGGACACAAAAATGAGAAGGTGCAGAACAGAAGAGCGGAAAGAAGACATCAGTGAACCCGCATGTCTGCACATGCAAAAAGCTCAGTGACTTAAAATTTGACTTTGTCTGATCTTTTGTTCCCTCACAGTTGAATACACACACACACACACACACACACACACACACACACACACAACTAACCCAGCCACTCAAACAAACAAAAAAAACAGTATACTAGTTAGTATAGTTTTGTGTTCACTTTCCTATAATACAAATTAGACTGCTGAGGTCCTGAAATAGTTTAATTAAAAACAGTTAGTTCAATGCCTTTCTCACAAAAACAAAATTGTCATAGTGAGTTTGAAATTGCATGATCTGTCAGTTAAATGTAAAACTGTCAGTTTTGTTTTACTTGTGTTGCACTGGTGGTGTTTTTATTTTAAATTTTAAAAGTGAAGTGTATAATGAATATTGTCCTATTATTTTTTCTATTATTATTATTATTAGTAGTAGTAGTAGTAGTACATACTGTAAATTTACACTGAAGTTTTTCAGTGTGTCCATCAGCCTAAGCATGCCACGTCAGTATCACTCACACCTGTTTCCTCCTTCACCTTGCTTAGCACTGCCATTTAATTTCTTGTATTAGTTACTCTGTCCTTTCTATTTAGTTAATAGTTATTACCTAAACTGAGTTTAGAGTGTGTTTTTAATCCACTAAAGGAATCCCTGAAAATAAGTAGAGACTTCAGATTTGAGATTGAATTTGTTGATAACAAATGGTGACTGATTTAAATCAAATAGTTTTTTTTTCTTGGTTCCTGAATTCATAAAAATGAAACAAGTGGTGCTCCAAAAGAAATCTGTGGTTTGGGAAAGCCATAAGAATAATCGAAAGCTAGTTCTGCTGCAATATCTATATTTATATTGATAAGCACATGGGAACAGGCAAGTGCTCTGTGCTTGGGTCCTCCCAGATTTACCATTGTGACAACTCCACCACATATATTTTTAAGATAAAGATTTTACATAATGGAAGATTTTAAAATACAACACAGAGTTAAACATTAAACCAGTGGTTTCCAACAGTTTTGGCTTCTGATCTTACAAAAACGAGGATCAGATTTCAGATATCTATGAGCTCCAACAAATAATGATTTTTCCCTGTAGACTTCTCACATGGTTTCATTTCAATTAATTTACTTCATTCAAATGATCCATTATCTTTAAAACGATCCTTTATATTTAATAAATTATAACATTTTGGATTAGAGGGAAAAAATAAAAGAATTTTTATGTTTGTGTGTGTAGGTATGTGTATATTTGTGTGTGCTTGTGTGTATGCCTATGTGTGTGTGTGTGTGTGTGTGTGTGTGTGTACGTACATGTATGTACAGGGGTTAGATAATGAAATTGAAACACCTGTCATTTTAGTGTGGGAGGTTTCATGGCTAAATTGGACCAGCCTGGTGGCCAATCTTCA
>JAOVYV010159119.1:0-10835 GCA_025674545.1 Hassar affinis
GCCAGCTAGGCACCGGCTCCCCCGTGACCCTGAAAAGGAATAAGCGGCCAAGAAGATGAATGAATGAATGAATGAATATGTGACAGAGAGGCACTGAGAGTTAGAATTAGTTTTATTACCTTCTGCATCAAGAGAATTCTTACTCTTGAAGGACACTGTTAGACTCTCACACAGAGCAGTGTGTGTGTGTGTGTAGTAATATTATTTTACAATTTCTGTTTCTATTTCTTGCCAAAGCAACTATTAGTTGTTATAAAGTATAATATAAATATATTATACTTAACTTTATAATTATCAATGATACAACAGTTTGGACCAAAGAACAGTTTTCAGTTTTGCCTCAGTTCATTTTAAATGAGCTTTGGCCCAGAGAAGACATCTGTGTTACTGGAGCGTGTTGACATATGGCTTCTTCTTTGCATTATATAGCTTTAACTTATGTTTGTGGATTGCACGGTGAACTGTGTTCACAGACAGTGATTTCTGGAAGTGTTCCTAAGCCCATGCAGTGATTTCCTGTACAGGATCAGGCCTGTTTTTGATGCAGAGCCGCCTGAGGATCTCGCAAAGATCACGAGCATCCAATATTGACCCTCGGCTTTGCACAGAGATTTCTCCAGATTCTCTGAATCTTTTGATGATATTATGTACTGTAGATGGTGGGATATTTAATGACTTCACACTTTTATGTTAAGGAACATTTTTCTGAAATTGTTCCACACTTTTCATACACAGTCTTGTGCAGATTGATGAACTTCTGCACATCTTTCCTTCTGAGAGACTCTGCCTCTCTGAAATGGTCTTTTTATACCCCGTCATGTTACTGACCTGTTGCCATTTACATTTACATTTGTGGCATTTGGCAGACACCCTTATCCAGAGTGACTTACATTTATCTCATTTATACAGTTGAGGGTTTATCTCATTTATACAGTTGAGGGTTAAGGGCCTTGCACAGGGGCCCAGCAGTGGCAGCTTGGTGGTGCTGGGGCTTGAACCCCCAACCTTCTGTTCAGTAACCCAACACCTTAACCACTGAGCCACCCCTGCCCTTAACCTGCTTAAGTGCAAAATGCTCCCACAGCTGTTTTTTTATTAGTACCGCTTATTTTTCCAGCCTTTTGTTGCCCCATCCCAATATCACTGCAGGGGAGTTGGGGATTGAGAACTCAGTTTCCTTTACTAAAAAAGCTTTCGTGCATCTAGTGTTAAGTCATATGCCTGGGGATCCAGTGTGTAAAACGTCCCCGTTAAGCACTATGGACAGGCTCCAAATTACATCTGCTTAACCACGGGGTAGTGCTGCGAGTCTTTTCCAAGAAAGAATCGATTCCACAATTCCAGCCATTTGGGAATCAAAAGCCAACTCGATCAAAGCTTTGGACTCGATTCCTCACAGTGACTTTGGACGCAGATTAATTGGGGGGAATCGTTTCATGTGGAATCAGTTTGATACTGATCGTTTTACAGCTTATCAGTGGGTTCACTAAATAAATACTTTGAAAATTAAAAAACCAACCAAAGTACATTTGCTGTTAAATTTCATAAAGTTTCCGGATTACCATACAGTCTGTTTTTCCTTCACCTCTGCAGTATCGTTTTAAACTAATGTTCAACTGACGGATGTTTCTCTCTTTTTCTCATTTCAGAGTGATTTTACAAACGCTACAGGAGCTTTTGGTACCACATCACCACCAATCAACCCATGCCACAGTTTTGGTGTGTGCAAAGAAGTAAACAACAACTTAGTCTTTACCGATGAAGAAACTGTGATTTTCCCTAGTGGAAAACATTGTGTTTTCTACAGCATCGCAGAGCGATCCATCAGTTTCCTTCCTGGTAACCCTCCTAAGAGCTTTATTTCCTTTAGGACAGTTCTTAAAAACAGCATAAGCATTTAACCAATACAATGACAGAAAAGTTGGTTCTACACAGATACATATTTCTATCACAATGTACAGTGTAAACTTACCTTCAAATGTGCAATTATACACATTTGGGGGCAAAACATTGCATACACTTAGGATAAAGTGAAAAAGAAATACATTTCAGTTAGGGAACATACTAACATTGCACTGTGACAGTTATCGTAATCTTAGATTTTTAATCACCATTGATTATGTTCACTTTATAACTACATCCAACCTTATTTGCAGTTTGAGCAACCTTTGGATCTTTTCAGTAGAAACATCCATTCATTCATTTGGTTAAAAAATGTTCAGTTCAAAAGTAATCCCACTCAAACTTGACCCCACAGGTTTGAAGACAAGCAAGGGCATACAGGCTATGGCTTTAAGCCCAGACCAGCGCTACCTAGCAGTGTCAGAGAGCAGTAAGTGCTGCACCATCAGCATCTTTGATCTAAAGGATGAGAATTTCAAAAAAAGACAAGTGCTGAATGTAAACGACTATGGAGTGCAGAACTTTGTCTGCATGGCGTTTTCTGCTGACTCAAAGTACCTGCTGGGCCAGGCCAAAGGACTTGCATGGACCCTCTACTATTGGAAGTGGAAGACAAAGGAGCTGATCCATACAGTAAAGACCACCAAGAATGGTGTTGTCAGTCAGGTAGAATTTCTGAGTGTTTTGTAGATAAGGGAAGGCAAGTGAACTTCATAATACTGAAGATGTCACTCCATCCAAACATGCATACAACTGTCTGGAAAATAAAAATTATTTATTCAGTCATGATTTTCAATATCAGGTCAGTACCTTTAAATGTTCTCTAATATCAGTCCATTAGCATCCTGCAGGCCTAACGCACAAACAAAAAATCAAAAAGGCATATAACTTGTGTATGCATGGACTGGATTGCATTTAACGCAAAAAAGGTCATCAGATGGTTCAATTCTGACAGCTAAACAACTTTTCAAATATAATTTATAATAGAAATTGAACCATTTGTCTTGTGGTTTGACTCACTGCATATATGTTTCCTAATATACAATAGACAGACATGCCAAATGAGCCTGTATGAGGAACTTACCCACAGAATACCCACATCTGTATGCAGAGGAGTATCCATACTAGGGCAACAGTTGTTCAACCCCACTCATTGCCATTTGTGGCTATATTTATAATATTTATGTGTTAAGAGTGTATACTGTTTTATTTACTCAATCCTAGGTCAGCTTTAACCCTCAGGATGAGACACAGATCTGCGTGAGCGGAAATGGGGTCTTCAAGATCTTTGAATTGCAGAAGGACACCCTGAAAGAGGCCAGCTCATATAAGTCAGAGAAAGACAATGTGATTTGCCATGCATGGATGTCTAAGGACTGCATTGTTGGAGGAACTGAGGGAGGCAAACTGCTAATGCTGAAGGCCGGACGCATGTACACACTGGGGAGACCACATGAGAGGTAACAATAGAGAGAGAAATGCAGAGAATCTCTCCAACACCCTCTTGCTTGTTCTGATGATTTGTTTTATCTTTGTAATGGATGTGTCATTCTACAATCCAATAGCTGCAATATAAGTTTTAGTGCATTTCTCCTAAAACGCGGGGTTCCACATTCTTTTCCCTCACCAGAAAAACGGACAAGAGTGACTCATCTTCATCTCCAGACCTACCATCTGTTACTACCATAACACAGTATTCTAAAGGCTTTGCCTGTTCAGCTGGTCCAGGGTTAGTTTGTCTCTATGAGAAAATTAAGGAGAAAGACAACTACAGGAAGACTGTGGAAATAACTGTGAGTAATTCATATTTAATCTCTGGCAGAAACTTTTATGTAAGGCAACTTACAAGTGAGGAAACTGTGCAAGTTTATAGTTAAGGGATTTACTCAAGAGCCCACCTGTGGGTCTCTGGCAGTGCTGGGGTTTGAGACTTCTGCAGAACATACCTGAACCTTAAGCATAATTTATTTTGTGTGAAACAAAACGTTATTCCAAGACTTTATCACAAAAACAGGGAGAGAATAGTGATATAGAGAATAGATATCTAACATTATCTAACTAGTTGTATAACAGCATGTGATCTATACACTAAAGTACAGCTCTCTGACACTTATTCTGACACTCATTTACATTTATTTTTTGCAACATGCATCATTTGTACATGTATTGTGAGTCTGAGCATTAGTATATATAAGAAGAACTGTTTTCATCTGTAATCTGCAGATTCCTGTGGTCCCAGGCAGCACTCAGCCACTTCAGACAATTGCTACAATGTGCATTAGTCCAGCAGAGGAAACACTGGCTGTCAGCACAGACCGAGGACAGCTCTACTACATCAACCTCACCTCCGCTGCTCGTAGCGCGGTAACAGAGCAAAATGCAGTGCAATTAGTATACAGTAAGATACTAGTAGAAAGCTTTTAGACTGAAAATTAACTAACGTCTGCTTTTCCATTACTTATTTTAGAAGGCCCAATTTGAATTCCTGTTTCACTCTGTTCACTCGGAGCACATCACCAGTCTGTCTGTCTGCCCGTCAAAACCCCTTATTGCCACCTGCTCAAAGGACTGCACCGTGCACATTTGGAACTACAAGACCAAGTAGGAGCTGTTAATGGTTTTTTTGGACACAGCACATTTCTCAAACTCAGGGTTACTTAATTAAAGCCAACAACACTCCTCAATACTAGACATAAAAAAAGAATAAAAAATGACTATTTGAATTTCACTTCACAGGACACTACTTAGTACAAAAAACATCCTGAGGCTTAACTACAGAAACAAATATATCTGATTCAAGTTATATTAATCTACTGTAGTATGTTTTAATACATGGAGAGCAATATTAAAAATGTTTGGTACTCAATACTGAGATGAGTAATGCACTCTGTATTAATCAGTTAGCATAATGATCATCATCAGATGATCAGATGGCTATCAAATTGGCTACCATAGTGCTAATTTACTGTTTCAGTTTTCTGACTGTATGTGACATATGTTTTTTTTTGTCTGCAGATCTCTAGAGCAGTTTAAGGAGTTTGAAGAAGAGCCGCTCTGTGTGTCAATACACCCAAATGGTCACTCCATCCTGGTGGGCTTCTCCACTGAAGTCTGCCTCATGAACCTGTTAAATAACGACATGTGCACCGTCCAGAGTTTTTACATGGAAAACTGCCTTGAGGTGGGTTCTCATTGATGTGACCTTAGGATTTTGTCTGTGTGAAGGGCTGTTTTGAGATATGACATGAAAGTTGTGACATTCCAGCTATCAGAACTTTCAAATCCCGAATTTCTCATTTTCAGCAAGACTTAGACTATAAGGATACATCACGTGTACAGTATTGAAATTCTGAAACATTTATATAGAGGATTTTTCTAAGTGATCAAATGCAGATTTTAATATCCTGTAATCAAAAATGAAATGAAATGTCTATGTAATGAAATTTGAATTTCACATATGAAATTTGGTTGCATCTTATCCAGAATCTGTATATAGAATTAGTGAATAAACTAAAGCATGTGTGTCCACAGTGTGTCTTCAACCATGATGGCCACTTGTTCGCTGCCATCAACAAAAACGTGGTAGAAATTTACAACATCAGGACACGAGAAAAACTGGATCTGACAGGGCACCAAAATGAGGTCAGTACATATTTTCCTACCACAGGGTCTGTATGCAGGTGTTCCCTGTGAAATATGGGTGTGTCATGGAGTCCAATTATTATGTGTGTCATGTAATATCACATCTTATGTTTGCAGTTAGTTAACTGCTAGTTAACTAGCTATCCTGACAGGATTTCCAAATCAAATTCACAAATGGTCATAATCTTCATAATGTTTGTCACAATGCTTGCTGACTGGCTGATAAATGCATAATTATAATTACTGATAAATGCATAATTGCAATTTATAATTACTATAAATATAGATAATTACAGTATCTATCATACCCTGTTCTGACCCGTTCTGACCACTTCAGATGCAGTCATTGAAGTGGAGCAGTGATGACCGTCAGCTCTTGTCATGTGGAATGGACAACGGGGTATGCTTTTGGAATGCTGTGATTGGCAAATATGAGATGAAATGCCAGTCCAAGTTTAGGTTTGCCGATGTGATGTTCTCGCCTAACAACAAGAGCGTCCTGGCCGTAGGCAGCGTCGGTCTTAAGGAGATTGGTGATGGTGGAATGGTAAGTCCATAAAAATTATTTTGATTGTTTTTCATTTTGTTTTAAGAAAAGGTTACAATCACATCAGCTTAACTGCAACATGCATAATTATTAAGAGCTTTATCCATACATCCACTGCACTGGCACAAAAGATAGAATTTACTAGTGTTTCTGTGTATTTAAATATTCAATTATATTTTATTTATATAGCATGTTTGACAAAGGCAAAGTTTTTAGTTTTTGTCTTGTGATCCTGAAGACTTATTTTGCTCCCCACTGTAGCTGGATGGACAGAAAGATAAGCTTTACTATGTATCTGTTTTGTTTCATTTAGGTGCTCTGGGATATGCCCTCAGATAATGTGGAATACACAGCCATGTCCATGACTCATTCAGCCCAAAAACTCTTCATTGGAACTGCTGCTGGTACTGTCAGGGTCATGAAATACCCCTTTGAAAAGAACACAAACTGGACAGAACATCATGCCCATTGTGGTCCCATCACCAAGGTACATGTGTGCTCTAAGGGAGTGATGATATGCCAGGAAAAAAAAGGAAATAGTTATATATACTGTAGATGATGATGTGCAGTGTAAAAGTTAATGACCAAAGAATCATGCTGATATCATAATCATGATAAATAACAGCCCAAAGCTGTTTTAACCATTTAATTCTCTTTTTTTTTCATCGTGCATTCAGATGGCTGTCACACCTGATGATCAGTTCTTGCTGACTGCGTCAAAGGATGGGTCCCTCTTCATCTGGACAATCCCTGAACAAGAGGGACAAAGACTGACGATGCTTACCGAAATAGATCATCCTGAGGAGGTCCTCTGCACAAAGGCATATCTGGCAGAACAGGTAAATATGACAGTGCATTAAGCTATATAATCTTTGGAACCGAAGGAATGATCTTTCACTTACAGTAGTACCTTTCACGTTGGTGCAGTGGGATGCATTGCCACCTCACAGCTCCAGTCCTGGGGCCAGGTTATTGTCTGTGTAGAATTCTGCACGTTCTCATTCATTAATATAGAAACAATACCATATGAAAAGTGCATTAACAGATACCTATGATTTGGCTTGAAACCTGCTATACAGTACTACACTACTGTGCCAGACATACTGTAAAAACACTTGGACTGTAGAACCCTGCATGCTCATTTCTATACTTAACAGCTTCTGTGTCACTGATCCAGGCCATTTCTTCATATTGTATAGTGATATAGCTGCAGGATAAAATGCTCAAAGTGTCATCCTAAATCTTTGAATTGATGTCTTATTTTCCTAAACCTTCTTTCATCATCCAGGACCAGATAATACATGAGCTCAGGTCCCGAATCAACTGGCTGATGGAGAAGAACGAGTACAACGTGAAACTGAACGATGTGGACTGCAGCACAAAGATAGAGAATATTAAGCAGTGTTACGACCTGCAGCTACAGGCTCAGAAAGACCAAATCCGGGTGAGGATTTGAGCTTATATAAAGTGGTGGGTGCTCCCTTATCACTGCTGTGATTGGTCTGTCAGCCATCTGTCAGACATGGTGATCCTGGTACTTCCATGGCTTGTCACGCAGGGGGCATTTCCCATAGTGAGATACCTCACTCTTAATTCAGAGAACCAGAGTTACACGAGTAACCAAGAGTTTTCACACATTAGGCATTGTGTGATACTATTCAGATAAGCACTGTTTCAAGTCATCTACTTCATGCAGTGTTAGTGTGAGTAGTATGTTCACACACTACTGAGAAACTCAGAAACACTGAGAAACTCAGAACCAAAAATAAATACTAGAACCAGTAACACCCCAGCAAGATCTTGATCCATGAAGAGGAACACCACTACATACTGTATATTACACATTAGTAACAGATCATGGTTCATGGTTAACATTGTGTGCTTATCGAATGATTTTGGAAAGCCGTATGATTTTCAAATGAAGATTTCTTAAATCAATTTTGTCTCTTATAATATTGTATTCCTGAATAATGAGTACAACGTTATATTATGTACTGCTGAATGATTCAGTGAATATAGTGTATATGCTGTACATATATTTCTCACTGTAGATGCTGAATACCAAAATGGAGGAACTGAAGGCCTCTCATCAGAAAGAGATGGCTGAGCTGAAAGAAAAAGACACCAATGAGCTGAAGGATCTGGGTAAATACACATACTATATGTCAATGTTCTCTCATTGTATTTCGCTGTACAGAATGATTTGGGTTTAAGGTTTATTATTTAAGTGCTATTTATTTCTCAGCCTAAAATGTGCTTGGCTCAATGTACCTAATGAGCAACCGTGGGTTTTTGTTGAACTTTTTAGACTCCTCCTTCGTATAGTACAATAGTATGTGATTTAAAATGCATGGCTAATTTTCTTTCCAGAAAGGAGCTACCTTCAAATGATATCTGTTGAGCATGAAAGGTACTATGAGATGGAGCAGAAAATGAAGACAATGTTGCAGGAGCAAGAGAAGAAGCTGGAGATGATTGTGGACAGCCACATCAAAGCCACGAAGGAGAAAAAACAAGACTATGAAGCCCAGATACACGAGGTGAGGACGTCATACTGCTGAAGTACTCACTGGTGGCATGGATGCTCCTGTTTTCTTAATTTGTTCCTGATCTGGCACTGCTCCAGACAACAGGGAATCATTATCTGTGTCTAGCTGGCTTAGCTTGTGTCTTGTTTTATCTTGTGTTTCTGGGGTTCTTCATGTGTTGGTGCTGAATATTTCACCATGTTTTTGAAATATTCAAAAATATTCTGTATATTGTGATATTATCACTTTAGTACCTAATTACATTAGACACATGCATAGGGTGCCTACACTATGCTAAATGTACAGTAATCATTGATAATTTAAGAATAGTTACTATTAGACAGTGATAGGCTTGCTGCCTGTTTGGACCAGCTCTGTTTATAAAGTCCACCATGTGAGGGATTCATTTTCAGCCCAGCCTTGGTGTTAGTATGTCTGGAATTTACATTGTAGTCTGCCTAACCTTGTCCATCACCAATGTACAGCTACAGGCAAAGTTGGAGCAGCAGGTGAAGAGCTCTGAGGAGAAGGTGATGCAGATTAAGGGCAACGCTGAATCTGAGCTCATGGAGCTCTGCAGAGACTACGAACAAGATCTTCAGGTGGAGAGAGAGATCAACCGGAAGGTGCACCGTGATATGAAATTAATGGAGAAGAATGTACGTGCTTTTTTTTTATTTGCTTTAATTGGCATTAACTTGCTACACATATAAATGTGTATAAAGTGAACATCTTATACATTTTAAAATCCTTGTCACAACCACTGTCAATCCTGATATTATTTGACACACACTGTGTAAGTAATGTGTGCATGTGTTTGGTTTAAGATATCACAGTTTGGGAAAATGACACAGGAGATGAAAGAACAGGACTTCAAGATCTTTACGCTGGAGGACCAGGTGCAGAGACTGAGGGGCAAACTCCAGGATATGGCTAACTGCAAAGAGGAACTGACAAAGGATAAGGAGGAGCAAAGCAAGACCATTGATGACCAGGTGAAACTCATGCTAAAACTACAAGTGCTTTTTAGCAAACCTTCAGTTTGAACTGGTTTTCAGTACATCATTGTATAAGCTAGAACATGGCGATCAGATTCAGGTGGATGTTATACTTTCCATAAACAAGGATATTTGCACATTTTCTTTTTCAAAAAGATAACCCACCTTCTTTTAAAAAAATCTTCTAGCCTATTTTAGGGAACTCATGAGAATAACATTATATTTAGTATATTTAGTAATATTACCTATCGTTTTATACATTATACAGCAATTTGGTTACATCCCTAGTTGGTAGTAATTGATTGTTAAAGGTCTTTGATATAATAATGTTGAATAAGACATCAGAAATTTAACACAGTTTGACCTTAAATAAGGGAATCCGTTTTGTCCCTGCAGAAATTCTACATAGAACAGCTCCATGAAATCATTAAACAGCAGAAGGAGACCTTAAAACAGACCCAGGACGAATTGTCCAAGATGACATTTGAGAGCAAAAAGAATGAAGAAGAAAGTCAATTGAGGAGTAGTAAAGACAGAAGTGAATTCGAGAGAATGCAGAGAGAATTAGAAGACAACAAAGAAACTTTCAGAGAGGTGAGGAGTTTAACAGTGTGACACTATATTATATTTTATATGGGAAATCACTGGGATTATTATTATTATTATTATTTACAACAAGCTGATCAGAAGATGTTATTTTAGATTGCTCTTAATCGGGCACGACTCAAGGAGGAGAATCATATTATTGTTGTGGACCTGAAGCAGAAGCTGAAATCAACAGGCAAAGCCTTGCTCACAGAGAGGCAGAAGGTTTGTTTTATCATAATATGCTTTCTTTATCATTTATACATTTCCTTGGTAATTTCTTAGAGCTCTTAGATTGTTTCTGGGGATTGTTTCTGCTGCTACTTCAGCACCAGGATTGGGCATGGAGTTATTACTCATTACAAATTTGCTGCAGGTATTGTTATTTGTAATGTCTTTGTTTTCACAGGTCATAAATGTAAATCACCTGGTGCAAAAAATGAAGGCTGATATCCACAACTGCGCAAACTTCATCCAAGAGCCAAAGCTGCTGAAGGAACACTTTGTAAAAATGCACAAACGCTATGTCCACGACCCATGTGTGAGTATAGCTTACATACAGGGGTTAGACAATGAAACTGAAACACCTGTGATTTTAGTGTGGGAGGTTTCATGGCTAAATTGGACCAGCCT
>JAOVYV010159166.1:0-10827 GCA_025674545.1 Hassar affinis
AAAGTATGTAGATAAACAGGTGGACTACAGTCTGTAATTGTAGAACTACAAAGTGCATCTATATGGTAAGTGGAACTCATGGACAAAAGTAAAATGGACAATAAGTATAGAGAAAAGGTGGTCATAATGTTATGCCTGATCAGTGTATATACGTTTACAGTATATTACCTAATAAGTAAAAAAAAAAATTATAATTTAACCTTTTGTCTGAAGCAGTTGGTCGGCTACAAAAGAGTTATCATGCAGCTATTTCATGCAGCTTTGTTTGCCCCTACACAACGAATGAAAAGAAAAGTATAAAAGTATAAGCTTGGTCACTTTACATGTTTTAACAAAGTTCTTAGCTTAGGTGTTAGTTAGGGAGTGTGTACACTTATGCAACAATGTTATTCGAAGTTTTCCCGTGAAACTATTTGTTTTTCACCTGAAATTCCTTTGGTGTTATATATGTAAAGGTGGAAAAATATCTGACATGATTAATCCTCGTTTAAATTTTTTTACATCACAGAAGTATGTCGTTTTATTCACTGTATATAGTAACTGCGATTTTAAAGACATTTGCACTCATTCATGTTAAAAGCTAATGCCTCAAAGGGCGAGCCATCATATTTCTAATGAAATTAAAATCCTTGACGTTAATTCTGACCCGTGTTAGAGTTGTATCACTCGCATCGCACATTGAGAGACATGGACTTGGAATTCAAAATGACATGAAACAAAATTGTGTTATTTCTGTCTGCTATAATTAGGTAGACTACATGCTAGAGATTCACAAAGAATAACATTGTACTACAAATACATTCAAGACTTACATTTTAGCAACAGATGTTCTTAGTTCTTTTACTTCTTCTTAGTTCTTTACGATTATCTAAACCTAAATTTCAGCTCAGCACCACGGGTTCACGTCCGTTTCGTGCAGTCTCACGAACCGAGCATGTTTAAGGTTGACTGGGATATATAAATCACTGTTTCCACTTACCCGGTGAGACTCTAGCTCGTTTCCAGTGCAGTCACACCGCTTCTCCGTGTCGTTTTGCAGGTGGCTGGAGGACAGTCGCGTCGATGCGCATTTTATGCATACGCACGTGTATGCAAATCCTGGCTTGGCGCCGACTGAGCCCTGCCTCCGGTCTTTCAGATGTGATTAATGATTAATGGTTATATAATCATTCTACTTAACATCTAAATTTAGTTGATAAAAGATTCATTTTGAAGTTCTAAACATTTAACTGCCAAACAGCGGGTCGTTCTCAAATTATGAAATGATGATTTGATTAAATTATGAAAAATAACGAAATGATGATTCTGCCAAATAAGAAATATGCCATTGGCTACTGGTCCGTATTAGAGCATACCAAATTTAAGCAACATTTGTTCAATTGTACATTTTGATTTGTACAAATTGAACATTTGTTCAATCAATTTGGTTTTATCCGCGGCGACTGCAGCCTAATGTGCGCGTGTGGACTTGCGTGTGTCAGCACAGTCCCCTGTGAAAATATTGGAACAGCAGGGCCAATTCTTTTGTTCTTGCTCTACTCTGAAGACATTTGGGTTTGAGATCAAAAAATGAATATGAGATGATAGATTAGAAGTGTGGCATCTGTACCTGCACCTATAAGGTGAATTCGGGTATACTGAGACATTGAATAATTTGGGAAAGTTTCAGTTTGAAGCATTTCTTTTCATTTATTTTTATAAATCAAACTTTATGTTAATAGTCCTGACAGTTGGCGATACTGTTTAATTGCTAAGGTCATGCAATAAGCTGGTTAATACTGCCATCTGCTGGATTGGCTAGAAATAATAGCCTATTTTTACCTTTTGTAATGGGTCTATACTAAAACCGAATGAAGATGAAGAGAACAAAAACAAATAGCTTTTAGAGTAGTTTATAATGCAGGCCAGCAACACATGCAAGTTAAGAACACCTGTTCTGTCGTGCATTGTGTAAGTACGCATGTACTTACCAGGTCTCTAAATGGCCAGCTGTGGCAGCAACCCAATCTTGAACAAGGCCTATTCCTAATGCATAGTTTAATTATAACTGTGGACAGGTCTGACCTTGGTCTCACTTTGATATGACAGCCTACTATTTTGGTTTTCCATGGTCGAAACAAATATTATTTATTTATTTATGTATTATTAAAGTATTTGTTTAGCAGTTATATATCAATAAACATATATAGATTTTACCTGTAGGTTATGTTTGAGCTGCAGCAGACATATTCCTCTTTGTAACTATTAACATAAGCTGCCCTGGGAGATATTTTATAGCAGATATTCATTATTTACAAATGAACAGTTTCTTTCTTTCTTTCTTTCTTTCTTTCTTTCTTTCTCTCTCTCTCTCTCTCTCTCTCTCTCTCTCTCTCTCTCTCTGTGTGTGTGTGTGTGTGTGAGTCTGAACTGAGAAGCACAAACATTGATAAGTACTATGCAGAGGTGAACTGAACAGGTGCATGTGACTCTGCTTGGTAACATGGTGCTTTACCCTGATAACACTCTGGTCCTCTGTCCTGTTTGCACACATCACATCTGCTCACTGTAGCAACCTAAATAGCTTTAATAGCTTGTGATCATCTGTTTTCCAATACAAGGCCCCTCTTTGGACCTACACAGTACACACAATTAAACCTACATAAATCTAACTGTATTCTATTGCCATCAACAATGAGGTAAAGCAGCTCAGTGGCTCAACACACCCACACACACACACGAACACACACACACACACACACAATATACTAATATTTAGCAGTTTTAAATTACCTGTTACTGCACACTGAATGCTGATGACCAGACTGCTGGTAAGTACTTGTTACTGCTTCATCAGGAAAACTAAAACACGAAGACATCTAGTAATTAGAAATGTTTCTTGCATATATTTTCCCATCAGGGCATTATGGTATAATTTACTATCTTTAATTTCACTTTATATGCTATTCCTCCAATGTCAGATCACCAAAACCAAACTTCCAAAGGATTTAAAATGGTAGTCATTCTTACAATCATAACATGCCCAGAATTTATGTTATTGTTAAGGTTATTGTTTCATGTGACTTCATATGCTTCAATCTTTTGCTGTAATGTATATGCACTAAAGTTAGTTAACCTTAGATTTATTTTGATCTCTGTGAGGATGAAATCATAAATGGGAAATCTTGATTTTAGAATAATCTAATCAACGACACTCAATAGAAAAAATATATTCAACAACATTCAATAGAAATTTGTGACATTAAATAAATGCTAAGGGAATGCAGTGGCTTACCAGAACTTAATGGACTTAAACGTAAAAGGTGCATATTGGCAGATTTAAAATTGTGTATTAATTAAAAATTCGTAGTTATATTAATGTAAGGTACACAGTAAATGTACTCAGTTCAAGGAGATTTTAGCTAGCTGGCTATGCCATGTCTGCGGCCACAAGAGGGCGCCCTGTGGGAGAACTACAGGCAAAGACTACGACTCCCACAGGGATTAGCTCGTTTAGCCATGCTGAGGAGTATAAAAGAGGCCCATTCAGCACTCCTCAGCACGGATCAACATTGGTCAAGCTAAGTATCTTGTCACTCATTTCATGTTTGTATATAGTTACATTATACACCTTGCTTGCACCCTTAGCTGTTTTTCTTTGTGTTTTCCCCAGTTCCCTGTGCCAGAGCATGGTGTTCACCTACCCTCATCCTCGTCACACCTTTTGGATTATCTTCTGAGCTTTTGAACTGAGACTTGGTTTTTGTTTATTCCTTTGCTCTTCCCCTTTTTGTACCATGCTCTGTGCCTTTGTTTTTTGGACTGCTCTTTACTCTGTGCTTTTGTCTACCTTCCTGTGTAACAGTAAAAAACTTGCTCTTTACTCCAACCTGTGTAGGATCATTATAGTTTGATCCACCCACATGGAGTCAGCAGACACTCGCAAGGTGCAGCAAATGATACTGCACAGCATGCAACAGCTAGAGGAGGTCCATGCCACCATACGCGACTGGGAGGCAACCCGGCAATGTCTGGAAGCTAGTCCTACACCAGCAACCCATGTTGTTGGTGCCCTTCCAGAGCGATATGGAGGCAGGCCAAAGGGGTGCAAAGGATTCCTCCACAGCGAATTGACCGATCAGCAGAAGGCAGCCATGATCATTAGTCTGCTCAGTGAAAAGGCTCTCCAGTGGGCAACCGCTCTCTGGCATCCTGCAGGTGAGGAAGCTCAGTCTTATGCTCGTTTCATTGATCATTTCCGCCAGGTATTTGATCATAGCACTGACGGCCGGTGTACCGGAGAGTGACTCCTCTCTTTTCTCTTTGTTGCAGGGCAGCTGGAGGGCAGCGGACTATGCCCTTGAATTATAAACCCTGGCAGCCGAGAGCAGGTGAAGGCAGCCCTCAAAGTCACATTTCAGAGGGGACTCAACATAGAGGTCCAGAGAGAGCTGGCATGTAGAGACATTGACATGTCCCTGGACACCCTCATCAACCTGTTGGTCACAACCTGTTGCATAACCAGCCCACCAGTGTCCTGCCAGAGAGCCGACTGGAGGAGCCAGAACCCGTGGTCCTGGGACCTCTTCCCCTGTCAGCCCAGGAGAGAAGGAGAAGGGCCACTCTCAATCTTTGTTTCTACTGTGGGGAGAGTGGTCATGCCATAGCTAACTGTTGAACTAGGCCTTCTACTGCTACTCGTGCCAGGTGTGCTCCCACAAATCACACCCCAGTGCACACCGTGAGTAGCACTGTTCCCCTAACATCTAATGAGTTCACTGTGCCTGTTCAGATCATCTGTGCCTGTTCAGATCATCTGTTTCTTTACAGCCTTCATGATCTCTGGAGCCACCGCTACATTTATATCTCGGAGACACATGGCATCCCTATAGTAAGGACAAAGTCATCATTCCAGATTAAGGCGATGGGTGGTGCTCCTATCGGAAGCAGGACTGTCAACCATCAGACAGCCCCCATTAAGCTGAAGATCGGCATGCTCCATGAGGAGGAGATCTCCTTGATGTTAATTGACTCACCCAAGCACCCAAGCATCTTAGGTATAGACTGGCTCTGTCTCCACGACCCATCCATCTCATAAAAAGAAGGGGAGATCTGGAGATGGTCCCGGTTCTGCAAATGCCTCAGTCTCGACATCTGCCCCGTTCGGACCACCCAGGTGGAATGCCCAGACTCCCATATTGAAGTCCATGTCCCCTTAGAGTACCAAGACTTCATGGAGGTGTTCAACAAATGACGGGCCGAAGGTCTGCCACCGCACCAGCCCTATGACTGCGCTATTGACCTCCTGCCAGGGTGTACCCCTCCTTGCAATAAAGTCTATGCCTTGTCTCTCCTGGAACAACATGCCATGGAGGATGTATCAATTACTGGGGCGTTAATAAAGTCACAGTAAGATACCCTTACTCCCTTCCGCTTGTCCCCTCAGCCTTGGAGCAGCATAGGGGAGCCAAAATTTTCACCAAAATGGACCTCCGGAACGCTTACAATCTCGTCTGCATCTGAGAAGGGGATAAGTGGGAGACCGCATTAGCACAGCATCTGGCCATTAGGGGTATCTGGTTATGCCATATGGCCTAGCATCTGCCCCAAGTGTGTTTTTCAGAACCTAGTCAATGAAGTTTTCCGTGACATGTTAGGTGGAAGTGTGATTGTCTACATTGATGATATTCTGGTTTTCACACCTAACCTAACGACCCATACCACCCATGTCCAGCAGGTCTGGGAAGTCCTCCAAAGGTTTCTGAAGAATGGACTCTTCATCAAGCATCAAAAATGCCAATTCCTTCAGCCCCAAGTTGAGTTCCTGGGTTATCACATTTTTCCAGAATGAACTGCCAAAAGGTGGAGGACATTACCCAGTGGAAGCCCCCCATGAGTTATGTAGGTTTCTAGGCTTTGCTAACTTCTGTCATTGTTTCATTAGTAATTTTAGCATCCTAGCTGCCTCACTTATGGACATGCTAAAGTGGCCCGCCAAGGTCCTGAGGTGGAATCAAGGTGCAGCTCAGGCCTTCCAGCACCTTAAGAAGGCGTTTACGTCAGGACCCATCCAAAAAACCACCACCCCAACCTTTCACTGTGGAGGTCGATGCGTACTCTCACAGAGGCAAGGCCAACCAACCAAACTCCACCCCGTAGCTGGGAGCTTCTCATGATTAAGCTTGCTCTGGAGGAAATGAAGGACTGGCTGAAGGGGGCCAAGCACCCAGGTTCAGTTTACACTGACCACAAAAAACTCAAATATATCAGAGCATCCAAGCGTCTCAACTCACGCCAGGCCAGGTGGGCAATCTTTTTCTCTTGTTTTAATTTTGTGCTCTCTTACAGACCAGCCTCAAAAAATGGGAAGGCTGATGCCTTGTCCAGAATGCATTTGCCCATTATTCCAGACTCAAGATTTCTGCAATCTATAGTTTGGGAGCTAGACCAAAAGACACAGGAGCTCCAGCCCAGTCCAGTGTCCAGTGTCTAGTGTCCGCCAGCCCTGTCCAGTGTCCCCCAGGTAAGCTCTTGTGTCTTCCTCCCAACGCACCACCTGGGCCCATGTCAGCACGGAGATGATCCGCTCCAAGTATTGGTGGCCCAGCATGTCTAAGGAAGTTCAAGTCTGTGCCCAGGCCAAGGTACTATGCACCTTACCCTCAGGTAAACTTCACCCACTGCCCATCCCAGAGAGACCATGGTCACATATAGCTATAGACTTCTTAACCAACTTAACTAAGCTAATGGTCAAGCTGAATGAGTTAACCAAGAATTAACCAAGAACCAAGAAGAGTTTCTCAGATGCTATTGCCAGCACCAGCCACAAGTGTTGGTTCATTACCTCCACTGGGCTGAATATGCAGCATACTTCCACCGGTCTCATCCCATTTCATGTAATCTTGGGGCACCAGCCACCTCTATTTCCATGGAATGCTTTGCCCACAGAGAGCCCCGCTGTCAACACCTGGTTCAAAAAGAGTGAGAGGGTCTGGGCCCACATCCATCAGCAGCTTTCCAGAGCCATTGCCCAGATGAAGAAGACTGAAGAAATGAGGTCCTGTGCCCAACTATCAACCAGGTGACCAAGTGTGGGTCTCATCCAAGGCCTTCCAGCCCCCCACAAGCATCAGAAAGCTAATTCCCAGGTATATTGTTCCCTTCCCGATTGTCAAAAAAATGAACAATGTCTCTTATAGGGTCCAGATGCTGTGTCACAGCACAGTCCACCCCACTTTTCATGTCAGTGCCCTCAAGCCAGTCCAGACCAGGCCCCAGAACCAGGAGGAGGCCACAATCCCGTCTCCTGAGGCCAGACCGTCAGGGGAACACAGTCAAGGACATCCTGGACTCCAGGAGACAAGTGGGAGGGCTACAGTATCCAGTATCATTGGAGGGGTTACTCCATGCTAACCCAGGACTTTCATACCAGAAATCCCAACAAGCCAGGTCCATGCAAGCCAGGAAGACCCAGGAAGAGAGTAATGGTGGCCATAGTTAGCCCCTTGGAGGGGGGCTCTGTCATGTACGTGGTTGCCAGTGGGCCCTGCAAATTGAGTGCACCTGCTGGTGGCCATCTTGATTAGCTTGTTTAGCCACACTGAGGAGTATAAAAGAGGCCCATTCAGAACTCCTGGATCAACGTTTTGGATCAGCTTGGATCAACATTCATCCTACTGCCCCCATGTCAGTCATCATGACGAATCTCTTCACTGTCTGAATTTCAAGTATCTTGTCACATTTTCATGTTTGTATATAGTCATGTTATTCACCTTGCCTGCACCCTTAACGGTTTTTCTTTCTGTTTTTCCCCAGTTCCCCATGCCAGAGCATGGTGTTTGCCTGCCCCTGCCATCGTCACACCTTTAGGATTATCTTCTGAGCTTTTGAACTGAGAATTGGTTTTTGGTTACTCCTTTGGACTTATAGACCCATTCCAAAAAATTTGAATATCATGGAAAAGTTGATTAATTTCCATAATTCCATTCAAAAAGTTAAACTTTCATAGATTATAGATTCAGGGCCCATAATTTAAACAATTTCAAGTATTTATTTGTTTATTTTTCCATAATTTGGGCTCATAAAACCCACGAAAACAAGAATTCCAAAAATTTGAATACTGTGGAGAAATCAGCCCAATCTCCTTCTCAGTTTTTGTAGAAAAAAAATTAGGATCACATCAAATCAATTAAATATGGTACTTTCAAAATGATATGTCAATTGAGGCAATCAGCCTATGGCATTGCCTGGGAGTTATGGGAGTTATGCTTGCTGTCAGCTCTTCTTTGTTGTTGGGTCTGGTGGCCCTCATTTCATCAGGGGTTTAGGTCTGGAGAGTTGGCTGGCCAGTTAAGTACTGTGGGCATCAAACCAGGCTTTGGTGTTTCTGGCAACATGGGAAGGGGCCAGGTCCTGCTGGAAGATGAAATTTGCATCTCCATACAGATCCTCAGCAGAAGGAATCATGAAGTCCTCAAAAACATTCTGGTAGACTGTTGCAGTGACCTTGGATTTAAGAAAGCAGAGTTAACCAACACCTGCACCAGACATTGCACCCCAAATCATGACTGACTGTGGATATTTCACACTGGATCTCAGGCAGTTTGGGTTCTGTTCCTCACCCGTCTTCCTCCAAACCCTTGGAACTTGATCCCAAATGAAAGACACACTTTAATTTCATCAGAAAAGATGACCTTGGACCACTGGCCAACGGTCCAGCCCTTCTTCTCCTTGGCCCAGTTGAGCTACATTGTCTCAGGTTCAGAAGTGGCTTGACTCGAGGAACCCAACAGTTGTAGCCCAATTTATCTCCTGGATGTGTCTGAATGTGGTGGTTTTTGAAGCTGTGACTCCTGCCCATCTTTCTGGATCTCTGCCAGATTCTTGAATCTTGAATCTTTTTTAATAATCCACTGAAGCCCACATTCATCTCTTTTGCAGGTGCATCTCCTCCTGCCACATTTTGTCCTCCTAATAGACTTTCCATTGATATGCTTGGACATAGCACTCTGTGAACAGCCTCCTTAGCTATTAACTTTTGTGGCTTACCCATACTTTGAGTTTAGTAGATGATTAGTTTGTGGGTAATTAGGTAATTGTGGGCCCTGAATCTACAATCTATGAAAGTTTAACTTTTTGGAATGGGAATGGGTCTGTATAACCTGCCCTTTATGAACTTTTTTTATGAACTACCTTTTTGACTACCTTCCTGCATAACAATAAAATACCTGCTCTTGACTCCAACCTGTGTGGGATCATTACAGGCTACGTGGCATCTAGAATGTTGTACAGTAAGTTTTACATAGTTTTACAAATTTTTTAGTACTTGTGAAAGAATTATTAAGGGTAGACACATTGATATATAGGCTTGTATCCCTGTTTCCAGATAGCCACATTTAGTTTTAACACACACATACATATAACTTTACATTTCCATATTTGGATTTGCTTCCTGCTGGTGCCAAGTGGAAAGATAATACACATCTTGATAGACACTATTGCCAAAAATATTCACTCACCCATCCAAATCATTGAATTCAGGAGTTCCCTTCCATGGCCACACATGTATAAAATCAAGCACCTAAGCATGCAGACTGTTTCTACAATCATTTGTGAAAGAATGGGTTGCTCTCAGGAGCTCAGTGAATTCCAGTGTGGTACCATAATAGGATGCCACCTGTGCAACAAGTCCAGCTGGAAAATTTCCTTGCTACTAAAAATTCCACAGTCAACTGTCAGGGGTATTATAACATAAGTGGAAGCAATTTGGAACGACAGCAACTCAGCCACAAAGTGGTAGGCGACGAAAAATGAGTGGATTGCTGTGGATGCTGAGGCACATAGTACACAGAGGTTCCAGTCAAAGGAATGCTTAATGTTTCAGCATACCAAGAGATTTTGGAAGATTTCGTGCTCCCAACTTTGTGGCAACAGTTTGGGGATATCCCCTTCCTGTTCCAACATGACTGCACATCAGTGCACAAATACTTTTTGGCAACATAGCGTATATACGGCCCAGAAAAAGACACAGACAGAGCGCTTTCACTTTCTTTCCTTTTGCATGCTGTTGATCTTTCTTAATAAATCCTCTTTTTTACCTTTTCTTCAGACGAGTCCTGACTGAGTTTGTCATTTTCCACGAAACACTTTACAGATTTTTACTACTTTCTTCTACTAAGAATTTCAGCATCAAAAAAGGACATGTGTTTTATAGTCAGCTGAATGGCTTTTGAGCTCGCAGGCATGGCTAATCCTCTAGATCAGTTCATTTCACTGGCAAAACACCTGAAGGGAGCCACTTTAATTTCACTTATAATATATTTTAAGCCCAATGCATTTTTTCTTTTGGAGTGTTTTTGGATCTGCTTTGTATTATACTGGTAAATTGTATGGGGGGAAAAAATCAGTATATGGTAGTCATGTATAATGATAGTTGTGGATTTATGCCAGCAGATGTCACTGTCGATTTTTTCTCTTTTTTTTTGCTGTGTTTTATTTTGTTCTCAGCTTGCCGACGGTCACAGGATTTTTCTTTCTTCTAGGGAACATGGGTATATCACTTCTCCAGAAGTACTGTTTTGCTGCTGCTACATGATAGGCTATTTTTTCTTTATCAATTGACAGAGGAATAAGTAATTATCAGGGACAGAGTCAAAGTATAACAATGAGATTTAAAAGTTCAAGTAAAGGAAATAAGAAAATAAATATCAAAAACAATAACAATATATTAAAAAAGTACATAGGAACGTTTGCATATGTGCTATACAGATCTATTCAATTAAATTCAATTTTATTTCTAAAGCGCTTTTAACAAAGGACATTGCCTCAAAGCAGCTTTACAAAGACAAG
>JAOVYV010159185.1:0-10825 GCA_025674545.1 Hassar affinis
GTTTTACTAGGGGATCAAATACTTATTTCCCTCAATGAAATGCAAATTATTTTTTATTTCTCATTTCATGTAATTTTGTCTGTTTTTCTTTTGATATTCTATGTGGCACTGTTAAATTAAAGCTGGCATAAAATGTGAGACGTTTCATTTATTTTTTTGTTATAAAACTTCACTGGGGGTCAGTGGGGGATCAAATACTTATTTCCTCCACTGTACATCAGCAAGTGCACTGATGATGTCACTGTCTCAAAGACAATCACCACATGACCCAACCAGAAGCCTAAGAACAGCGAGGACCAAACTGTCCCAGGCAATCAGAGACACAAAACATGCACATGGCCAGAGGATGCACATGGCCACATGGCATGCACATGGCCACACGGCCACTTCAAGAACAGCGACAACACATGGTGCTTGTAGCAGGGTATTCAAGCTCTCAGTAACTACAGGACCATACTAACTGCCTGTGACAGTGATGCCTCCCTTCCAGACACTGAGAACAATGTCTACCCTCAGTTCGAGGTACAGAACAATGTAACAGCAAGGAAGACCACCCCTCCTCCCGATGACCAGATGCTTCATCTCACTACAGCTGAAGTGAGGAAAACTCTATGCATAGTTAACCCACAAAAAGCTGCTGGACCAGATAACATCCCTGGAAGAGTGCTCAGAGAATGTGCAGACCAGCTGGCAGATATCCTCACAGACATCTTCAACATCTCTCTGAGCAGCTCCATCATTTCTACAAGGCGACTACCATCATCTCCATTTTGAAGAAGTCTTCAGTGTCCTGCCCCAATGAATACCGTCCCATCACACTCATGCCACACTCACAAAGTACTTCAAGAGGCTCGTCTTGAAGCACATAAAGACCCAGCTGCCCCCATCAATAGTGACAACAATCCACCTGGGTCTCACTCACTTGGGTAAAAAGGACATATACTATTTGTTCGAATGTTGTTTATAGACTTCAGTTTAGCATTCAACACCATCATCACCCTGGGCAATTGGGAGACCCCAGTCTGTCCGGATCGGCAGTTACATCTCCAGCACCATCACACTGAGCACTGGAGCTCCTGGAGTGTCCTCAGTACACTGCTGTTCACTCTGCTGTCTCACAACTGTGCAGCAATGCAAAGCTCAAACCACATAATCAAGTTCACCAATGACACAATCATGGTGGGTCTCATCAGCAAGAATGATGGGTCATCATGCAACAACTAATGGACTGGTGCAGAGTCAACAACCTGTCTCTGAAAGTAGACAAAACTAAATAGATGGTGGTTGACCAGAAGAACAAAGAGGGACTACACTCCACTGAACATTGATGGCTCTTCCACAGAGAACCTAATGGAGAACCTGTCCTGGTCCCTCAACACCAGCTCCATAACAAAGAATACCCAGTAGTGCCTCTACTTTCTTCGAAGGTTGAGGAAAGCACACCCCCCACCCTCATTCTCACAACGTTTTACAGAGGGACTATTGAGAGCATCATGAGCAGCTGCATCACTGCCTGGTTTGGGAATTACACTGTCTCTGACCGCAAGACCCTGCAGAGGATAGTGAAGACAGCTGAAAAGATCATTAGTGTCTCTCTCCCCTCCATCATGCACTTTTACACCACATGCTGTATCCGGAAAGCCACTAACATTGTAGCTGACAGCACACACTCATCACACACTCTTTACTTCCCTGCTATCTGGAAAGAAGCAACAAAGCATTTTGGCTTTCACAACCAGACTATGCAACAGTTTCTTTCCTCAAGCCATCAGACTCCTCAATAGCCAGTGACTGGACTAAACATAATGCACACACCTCAAATATGCTGAACTGGACCAAACACGTACTCGAATCCCCCCTGCAACTTGACTCAACCTTTTTACTGCTGCTAGATTATTATTACATGCACTTTTTGTAGTACTGTGTAATTATATGTAGCAAGTATATGTCCTGGAGGAATGTTGTTTCATTTCACTGTGTACTGTATACACTGTATATGGTTGAAATGACAATAAAACCCACTTGACATGACTTGACTTGGGAGCCAATGTAGTGATGTTTGTTGGTCTGTACAATGACAGCAGCACATTTCATGTGCACAACAGCTGATGCTCAATCCTGACCCCACTGCAACACCTCTCTACTTCAATCAGTATTGTTCTCAGCACTTCTTCCATGACAGTCTAGGTATGGATCTTTTACAGATCTTTTACACTCACTTCTCTCTCCCAGATGACTCCAAGGGAAATTGCAGTGAGAAGATTGAAATTAACCTGGATCTGACGTTTTGTAAGATGACCCTGGAGTGTACTTCCTGTACTTCTTGTACTTCCTCTGTAGGTAATGCCCTGGTTAGGCAAGAGCTGCACTGGCTTGCCTCTCTGGGCAGAGAAGAGGCAGAAAGGAGTCTGTGTATAGGTCAGACAGAACATCTAAGTGCATGTTGTCAGGCACTTAAACAGTATGCCACATTTCTTCTCATAGCAATGGCCCACCTTCACTGTGAAGGGCCTGAAGCAGTCCATGCCCATGGAAAAGAACGAGGACTTCAGTAGCTGGAGTCTGACATGTAGGATGACTGCCATCCTCTGCATAGTTGGAGAGACTGCATCTCTGGCAATCTGGGCAGGAGTGCTGGTGGTGCCTAACAGCTTCATGGCCATGCAGAATGCAGTATACGTGGTGCAGCTCTGGAAAGAGGCACTCTGCTCCTTAATGGTGAAAGCCTATGTCTGCATTCCAGATTATGAACTGGTTCACTTTATGCCAGGGTTTCAGGACAAAGCTGTCTTGCTTGGCTCATTTCAGGACTTTTTTCTTTGCTTCTCAATAGTCTTCAGCAGAGATACTGGCCTGGTCAGCTGCCATCCCATGGCTGGATGGTGTAACAACCTTGGAAGAGGAGAACTGAGCAACATCTGGCAGTGGTGAGGTCTGGGCCATTATGGCAGCAGGTTTTCTCAGTTCAGCAGCATTTTCTGCCTTTCTTGTGACTGGATGGGTGACTGCTGCAGGAAGGCAAGGCTCTGACTCCAGCTTCACCTATTAGACAGCTTCAGCACTGTCTTCATGTAATGTCATTGGCTGGGTTCTTGATGGAATCCACATACCTTCATGCCTGGGCATGAGCAACTTTTGGATCAACAGGAGACTGTCTGGAACCATGTGAAGTTTGTCCAGAGGATGATGTTGTGGATAGTCAGAGGATGATGTCATGGATAGAGTGAGCTCTCTTTGCAGTCTGCTTGTCAGGATGCTCTCTATAGTTCTTCTGTAGAACATGGTATGGATGGGAGGTGGGAGATATGCTTTCCTTAGACTTCACAAAACATTGAGATGTTGCTGGGCTTTCTTGGTTATTGAACTGGTGTTGAGAGACCAGGAGAGTTTCTCCCTTAGGTAAACACCAAGGAATTTAGTGCTTTTTTATGATGTCCATGGAAGAGCCAACGATTTTCAGCAGACAGTGGTCTCTCTGTGTTCTTCTGAAGTCAACAACCATCTCTTTAGTTTTGTCTATATTCAGAGACAGATTTCTGACTCTACACCAGTCTTGATGTGCCTCATGATGAGCTCCAAAGCAATTCATGATGATGGCCATGAGTGCAATGGGATGGTAGTCATTGAGACAGGATGCTGAAGTCTTCTTCGACACGGGGACTGCGCTGGTCACCTTGAAGCATGTGGGTACACTGGCACTACTCAGAGCTTTTACCCTCCCTGGTTGGTAGATGTCGTGTTACATGTGAGAAATCCTGATGGGTGGGAATAGGCCATGACCAAATTAGAGGGAAAAATCAGGTAAAAAATCCAAAAACCATGATGCAAGGAATATTGGATTCTGTTGTAGTTGAACTGTTTTGTTGAACTTCTGTTCTCATATTGTTTCTGTTGTAATTTTGTAGTATCATGAATAAGTACCCTGTTATCAATAATAACTTCACCATAAAAAAATTCCCTCACATGGGGAATTACTTTATTAGATATGTCTGCTTTGCAAAAGCAAATAATTATTGCATGCACACTCAGTAAAAACACAGGTATGTATACACTAAATAGTGAAAGTTAGCCACTAACATGGATGACCTTTCAAACAAGGGCATCAGTTCTGAACAAATGCTAGAAACATTTAAACAAGAAAGAAGTTAGTCTAACTCTGCTTTAAATGTTTTTTTTTTTTATATGTTTTTAAAAAATCAAGAAACACAACCAATAATTACAAAAATGACATTAAAATGCAATTTGGATGATCAAACGATCAAATGTTCAAGCAGTCAAATTGTACTTCACAAACACAAACATCATGTGATTTTTCTTTTTGAAAGGCAGGATTCATGTGTATTTCCCTTCAGAATGAAGCCAAATAATATTCTGCACTGCTGCCTAAACATAGCATTAAACATCTTTTTTAGTTCATTTTGAAGATTGTTATTTTCTTTTTGCTATGCTTCAGAGGGAAGAAGATGTCTCCTCAAAGCACTGGGCTTTTTCAAAGAAGCTTCGCATCCCTCTCAGTTTTTGTGTTTTGTGCCAAGTACCAGAAAAATGTACAGAACCAACACATGTGGCAATCACTTCTGGATCACTTAAAGAGGATGGATCTTCACAGGACACTCACACCTTCCAGCACCATGGAGACAGCTGAAATCCTCTTTCAGGAGGTCTTCAGGTATTACAGGCTACCTGAGGTCAGTGACAGAGGCCTGCAGTTCACCTCCTGCCTCTGGACGGCCTTTTTAGAAAGACTTGATATCACTGTCAGTCTCACCTCTGGTTTTCATCTTCAGGCCAACGGCCAGGCAGAGCGAGTGAACCAGAAATTGGTGAAGTTTCTCTGGCTCTATTCTCAACACCGGCCACAGGAGTGGACCTGTTACCTCCCCTGGGCAGATTACACCCAAAACTCCATCAAAGGAGCCACAGGGCTCCTGCCATTTGAGGTCACACTGGGCCACCAGCTGCCTCTGTACCCGTGGAACGCCTGTCCCTTGGATAATCTCATGGTCAACTCCTGGTTAAAGAGGAATGAAAGGGTCTGGGCCCTCACCCACCAACACCTGTCATGGGCCATTTCACAGGTGAAGAGGGCGGCGGATAAGAGGCGGAGAACCAAGCTGGTCTACCAGTCAGGGGATTGAGTCTGGGTGTCAACCAAGGCCTTCGGCAACCCCATAGGAGTCAAGAAACTCAGCCCCAGGTACAATGGTCCCTTTATCATAGTCAAATGTATTAATAAGGTGTCTTACAATGTCCAGATGCCACACCACAGTCACATTCACTCCACATGCCACGTGAGTGCTGTCAAGCCAGCCCAGGCCAGACCCCTGGACCAGGAGGGTGAGACTGGCCCCAGCGCTGAGGGACAGCCCAGGACAGAAAGTGATGTCTACACCGTCAAGGAGATCCTAGATTCCAAAAAACGGCAGGGGTCCATGCAGTATCTGGTGTCCTGGGACAGGTACAGCCCTGAGGAGAACTATTGGGTGCCTGCCAAAGACATCCTTGACCCTCTCCTGTTGCAGGACTTCCTCTCCTGGTATCCCCACAAACCAGCTCCACGAAAACCAGGGAGACCTAAAAAAAAGAGTGAGGGCTCCTGGAGTTAGCCCCTTGGAGGGGGGCTCTGTCATAGCCACCGCTGCCAGAGGTTGCCAAAAGCCTCCTGGGAGTGAAGGAGTGTAGACAAGGACTACAACTCCCAGGAGGCACTCTCAACGAGGCACACCTGGCAGTGCCATGTTTGATTTCACCAAAGCCTACACTGGGGAAGGATAAAAGAGGCTATTTAAACTTTCCTCAGCACGGATCAACATTTGTGTGCTTATCACAGACTTTTATCTGCTCAAGGACTATTGCTCAAAGTTACATTTCTTGCATTTGTTTCCTGTGTTTTTGTCTCACTGTTTATGCATGCGTTCTCCACCCATGTTTGTGTTTGGTCTTGCTGCCGAAATTAAAAGTAAACTGCACTTGGCTCCTATTTGTGTGGGATCATTACAGTGAATGTGTGAAACTGTTAAATTTTCAGCAATACTGAATCCCGGAATACATGTGTATAAAATGTAATATCCACACAACTTCCTGTGAACAATAGTAATCAATTATTCACTATAGTGCCAAGAAAAAGTAATGATGAAAGAATGGATCGCTCTAAGGAGCTCAGGGAATTCCAGCATGGTACAGTGACAGGATACCACATATGCAAGTCCAGTCATGAAATTTTCTCCAATGAAATATTCTAAAGTCAACTGTCAGTAGTATTATGACAAAGTGGAAGAGATTGGGAATGACAGCAACTCAGCCACGAAGTGTTAGGCCACGTAAAATGACAGAGCAGGGTCAGTGGATGCTGAGGGGCATAGTGTGCAGATGTTGCCAAGTTTCAATCTCTACAGACCTCCAAACTTCATGTGGCCCTTAGATTAGCTCAAGAACAGTGCATAAAGAGCTTCCTGGAATGGGTTTCCATGGCCGAGCAGCTGTATCCAAACCTTACATCACCAAGCACAATGCAAAGCACATGATGGATAAGTCTGGGTTTGGCAGTTATTAGGAGAAGGGTACTTGTCTGACTGCATTGTGCCAAGTGTAAAGTTTGGTGGAGGGGGGATTATGGTGTGGGGTTGTTTTTCAGGAGTTGGATTTGGCCCCTTAGTTCCAGTGAAAGGAACTCTTAATGCTTCAGCATACCAAGATATTTTGGACAATTTCATGTTCCCAACTTTGTGGGAACAGTTTGGGGATGGCCCTTTCCTGTTCCAACATGACGGTGCACCAGTGCACAATGCAAGGTCCATGGATGAGCGAGTTTGGTGGGGAAGAACTTGACTGGCCTGCCAGAGACTTGACCTCAACCTGATAGAACACATTTGGCACGATTTAGAGCAGAGACTGCGAGCCAGGCCTTCTCATCCAACATCAGTGTCTGACCTCACAAATGTGATTCTGGAAGAATGGTCTTAATTTCCCATATAACCTTATGGAAAGCCTTACCAGAAGATTTGAAGCTGTTATAGCTGCAAAGGGAACCTAGTTAACATACTAGCTTCTACTAACTTGCTAATTTCCCCCACAAACTTCTGTTCTCTTACTTACAATTAATTAAACAAAACATGTTTTTAAAGGCTGAATTATTCATGAGAGAGAAAAGATAAAAGAAACACATGTATGACATTTCCTTAAGCTCTATGGATATCTTGGATGTATCTGCCAACATGCTATTATTCTGTTTGCAACTCCTAATTTGGAATAGAATATCTATCTATATAGAGACATGTATGTTTGTTTACATGTAAGTAGAGACCCAAGTATATTGTTTTTCATGAGAAACCTAAAACCTCCATCACTTCATTCATTAATGTAATTCCCAAGAAGCTGACCTAGAAATTCAGGGCCGATTTTACAGCATATAGGGTCATGTAGATATAACTAAATTCTAATCTAAAGAATATTGTGTCTAGTCAAAGAGACAACACATACAAACAGGTATAACTGGGTATAATAACAACACATCATTAATCCTACGTGAACTTTAAAACAGGATTATATGTAAATTATTTCATTCCTTTATGTAGGCAAGAGAAAGAAAAATCAATATAGGGAAACAAAGAATCAAGAGTATGTAACGAGAGTAACATGAGTTCAGAGTACTCCAGAGGTCCGTGGTACTTCCCATGACTCCAATCATTCTGTAAGAAAGAAAGTTTAATTCCATTAAATGTTTTTTTATACCTGTTCCAATCACTCCATGGTAGTTTTTGCCAGAAGAGGGTACCGTTGGTCCTTTGTAGAGCATTCATTCAAGTAACCTGTCTTCTTGGCTTTATTGCATGGGGATCTGTTCATTGATAAGAAATACTTAGAGCTAGACTCTGAGGCGCCTCAGACGCAATTCTTATAAACTTTGACTTTAAGTTGTAAACTTTTGCTGGGTTTGCAACCTCCTCAGATAACAGGCCAGGTGGTGTGTGTCTGATCCAGGGAGTCAGCCTGGAGGTTAGGGGATGTGTGTGTGTAAGTGTGTGCATAGATCTTTCTGGAATGTGGGATCACACTTAAGCAGAGCAGGATCCACTGCAATACCAAAACAAAAGCATTCTAGAGAATAAAAATTTAAATTTAAAAGCAAGTCCCCTAAAACATAGTCAACTATATAGTGAATTAGACATTTTGTAGTCCTGTTCAAAATATCAGCTGTAAATTCACAACACTGTATAGTGCCCTGAAAAATGTATGTTACAGTGCACGGCAAAATGTATGGTGCACAAGCTGTACAGTCCTTCGTTGGTCAACTTAGACCATCATGCATTGCGCTAACTAAAATTCTATTTAAACATCATTTCACATAGCTAATGTGATTTTACCCATTGTGAGTGCCTGGTAAGATTTATGCTCATCAGATGTCTCGACTGTGCAGTGGCTTGTTTCTTCCTCTTCCTGAGAAGCAGGATTTTAACTGTTATTATTTAAATGCATGCCAGGATCATAAACATAGCACAAAATAGTGTTTGGTAGATTATTTCATTGTTGTAACAATGCTTCATGGCAATAAATCTTATACCATTGGAAAGCCTGTTAATTTCCCCTTTAAATGGTGCCACATTTGTAAGGAACACGCATTTGTGGGATGAGCCCATGGAAAATTTGCCAAATCTTCTCTGCCATTGCCAAACAGCTTATTCTGCCATTGATTCATTTGGTGTTTGGTGGACTGGGTGATTGAAGTTTGAAGAAACAATACATATTGGCAAAAAAACCATACACAGCCGTAATAGCCGGGCACCTTCTCCTCATGCTGGTCACCAGCCTGGTCACACATTGCTGTGGGATGGCAGCAACCAGCATAGCATTCTCCACTTCTTCTCCACACTTTGACCTTACAATCCAACTGACATGGGCAGAATCTGGACTCATCACTGAATATAACATTCCTCCACATTTTCAGGTTCCAGTGCATATGTTGCCAACACCAGCACAAAGGGCCTGACGGGGAAAGGCAGTCATGGCAGGCCTCCTGGCAAACCGATGAGACCAGAGATCGGCAATCAGGCACCTGATTGGCTGCACCTGGGGGTACCAGAAGCTCAAAACAATAGCAACAGCAGAATAAGCTGTTTGGCAATGGCAGAGAGGATTTGGCACATTTGGGTGCAACCCACATTCTCAGCTCTACTGCTCATCCCACAAATGCATGTTCCTTACAAATGTGGCACCATTTAAAAAGGAAAGGATTTCCAATAATATAAGATTTATTAGCAAAAAGAATTGTTACAATAAAGAAATAATCTATCAAACACAAATTTCCTTACTTTTTGTGTCATGAGAAACTTTAGTTTTAAAATTTCTGGTGCAGTGATTCTGGATTAACAAGGGTTAATATTTTTTACCAAATATCTGGCACATAATTATTCTGCAGTGTACCATCCAAATATTGTCTGAAATGTATGGGGATATTACTGCAGGCTGGAAAACCTCCAAATGCGAAGGACATAACTCCAATTGGAGTAGGTCTGCAATGAAGTTTTTTAAAAAGCACTTATAAATGCATGTGTTTTCATATATAACTAAAAATAGGCAAAATTACAAAAGTAGAGCCCTATCTAGTAAATGGAATGGGATTACTGACAGGTTTTAAGCTCATTTCAACTTCACTTCAACTGGAAGTGCTTTTGTAAGCTTACTGTATAAGGAAAGGAAGTATACCATTTTTGAGACAATGGCACAAGTGCAAATATAAAGTATAAAATCCCTACATAAGGGTGAATTCTAATGAATTGGGAAATTTCTTACAATAATATTTATTTATTTATAATGGGAGGGGCATAACTCCAAATGGGAGGGCAGAACACGCAGAGTGCTTTGCCACTGGTTGCTGGGAGGTTCAGTGGGTATGTTGTGATGCTGCATTCAGTGTACCTGCTTTGTTAACATAATTATCTTGATGATATCCTGATATGGCCCAAACTCACAGAATGCAATGTCCATTTGATTTATTTAATTATCTAAAATACAAGTAGTGGGCGAGATCCTGGTTTGATTCACATTGTAGTCAGTAGTTTCTTCCTCTTAAGATTTCATGTTTAGCCTATTGTCTATAAGTCTACCGAATATCTATTTGTGAATATCAAAATAAACTTGTATTCTATCAGTTTTTTGCTCTATATCGCTGAATTATTTGCTTCTCATGTATTCATATGAAACAATTGTCTTCATATGATTTAATTAAATTAACCATTAAGACTCACTCAAAAAAGGCATTATCATCAGTCGAATTATTTGGTTTGTGTGTATGAATACCAACACCAAAACCAACACAAATGCATGTATTATCTATTGTGACCTCTAGAAATTGTGAACTCTAGAAATAACACATAAAATTATCTGTACTCTGTACTCTTTTCATTCTGCATTATTGAGTCAGGGCAAAAAAATGTTATTTCCAAATGTTACTTTTCCAACAAAAAATAAAATGTTACACAAAAAAATTTGTATGTCAGTAATGAAAGCAACACATTACGTAAGACCATTTTTTAGACAAAAACATGAAGGTTTGGTTTTAATGCTTGGTTTTACATGCAACAAATATGCAAGTGTGACAGTCAAAGTCTCCAGAAGAGCTGTCGCAAATTCTCCCAAGACGCTCTATAAAACTTACAGTATGGTACGATGTAGAAGTCTTAGGCAGATGCAAAGGCTTGCTTTGCTTTGATAATGAAGATGAACATTCATTCATTCATTCATTTTCTTAACCGCTTATTCCTTTTCAGGGTCACGGGAGAGCCGGCGCCTAGCTGGCAGCATAGGGCGCAAGGCAGGAACAACCCTA
>JAOVYV010159205.1:0-10823 GCA_025674545.1 Hassar affinis
TGTAGAGCAGCACAGCTGGAGTGTTATAAACAGGGTGTGTACCCCTGCAGAGTGTATAACCTCTGTAGAAAGTAGATCTAATCTCCACGTACTGTGTCACAGCTTTACAGCATCACTGTCTCTTTAAATATTATTATTAGTATTAGTAGTAGTAGTAGTGGTGGTGGTGGTGGTGGTAGTATCTACGAGTAGGATCATGTGAGGTGTATTAAATCATTAAACTCAGATATTTGTGTGTACAGGTGAAGATCTACCTCTGTCGGTGGAGGAAACATCTCCGTTCCTCTACGGCTCCAGCTCCAGCTCCAGCTCCATCTACGGCACCTACAACCCGTCAGATCCCGACCCTGACGCTTGTTCTCAGAGCCATCAGGAACACAATACCGCTTCCTCCCTGACACGGTTACAGTGAGACCGTAATAAACCACTGATAAACAAAGCGCATGTTGTGGATGGTTCTTTATTTATATATGAATGACGTTCCTCATTACAGTAAACACAGTAACTAACACTCTTTTAATAATACACTAACACAGCTGATTAAAAATGAAACCCACTTAGTAAAATGCCTTCTCACTTCTGATTGGTCAGAAGATTTCTGTACATTTCATATATATTTCATATTTCACATTTATTTCTGGAAGGAGTCTCCAGTGTCCGGGCTTTGTAACAGTGCAGCTGGAAAATGTGATGTTTCGTTACTGAACACACTCCTTATACCTCACACAGACCTCTTAAACTCTCTCTTGGGGATAGTTTTATTTCCTAATCCCACTGTTTTCATTGCCCTGGGATACCTGGGAATAACCAAGATGAGCTCGGAGCTTTAACACCTGCCTGTTTTTATACTATTGTGGTAGGGCTGAAGTTGTGGTTGCCAGGTGTTGGAACTGAGAGGTGGGTGCAAACCATAGGTTAACCCGGTAGAGTTAGGTTTTGGTGTTTATTTTTGTTTTGGTTAGTGTTTAATTTTATTTATTTCCTTTTGGCGTAAAGAAGCTGAGTTTTTTTTATGTTAATTAATATTTTTGTTGCAATCGGGCCATCCTGGTATGTCAGGTGGGGACGATAAAAGCCCCAGTGTTGGCGCATGCAAGTTTGCTTTTGTTGGTGAACGGGAAACTCTTAATTGTTACTGCGTGCTACTGCGTGCTGCTGAGTGCTGTTGCTGCTGGAGGACCGAGGTGCTCATGCACAATCGTTTGGTTGGCTGCTGGAGGACCGTCGTGCTCATGCACAATTGTTTGGTGGTCTGCTGCGTGCTGTTGCGGCTGGAAAAGCAAGGTGCTTGGAAGTGATAAGTATCGAGTACTAGGTCGTCTGACCCCAGAAGCGGGTTTCCAGTCTGGCTGTTGCTATTTGGGCATTCCCGGACCAATGAACAATGGTTTAAGCTAAAGCGTGGCGTGCAGCCAAATAGTGGTGAACTACCTCAGCCCATTAAGTCATTAAACCACATGGGGGTCAGTATTAGTACATCTTCATTAGAGGACCGAGGACTGGCTGTCGGCGGGTCACTGTTTTTTTTCTGTTCTTTTCTTTTTCTTCTTTTTTTTTCTCCTCCAACTGTTTTCTTTCTTTTTTTTTACTGTGCTATGTATTAAAGGTTTAGAGGTATATTTGAGGGGATACTACTACAGACCTATCTTGCCTCAGTGATATTTTTCTGTGTGTCAAATAGTACTAGGTTGTTTGAGTTTTATGCTCACACTGTATAGCCGCTACTTTGTTGTAGCTGAGGCAATATCCCGCCGTAATATCAGTGGTTTGGTTTTCTTTGGTGTGTGTGTACCTTTGTCACTGGTTTTGTTTGGATTTATTTTATTATATTTCTGGTGTTCAGTGTGATGCGTGTGAGACACTTTTTTTTTTTTTTGTGTTTACCGAGCCTATGTTTGGCGGGGTATACCTTTTCTACCTTTGTAGCTTTTATTGAATCTGGTCTGGTAAATCTGGTTGTTAATATTCCTACAACTTGGTAATTTGTGGACCCCCTCTTTTTTATTGTCAACTCTTATGGTGCTAAATCAGGAACTGTTTTAATGTTTTATTACTACTTTAATACATTTTGATTAATGTGGAACAGCTTTGTCCAAACTCATTTATTTGAGTAATCTCTGTGTGGGATCCCCTACCCAGTAAATTGGGGTCACACTATCATTCCCTACATGATGTCCTCTGAAACCCAGCGTGATCACTAATCTCACCCAGCTGCCACCTTCTGACAGCTACAGCGCCCCCTGTGGGACAAACTCACCCACAGCTACAAAGCTCAACACAACAAACTAACTACTACTCAACACACTGTACTTTTACAGTCCATACATGTTGTAGGCAAAGGCAAGGCCCAGGTATACAAAGGGCAAACTCTTCCTCAGATAAATAGACTTTGAGCAAGACGTTAACATGAGCTCAATAAACTTCCTCAGAATGGCAGAGAATAAGAAGAAGCACAGAAGCAAACAGAAACCTCTCTAATCGCTCTGCAAAGAGCAAGATGGTTGGTTTTATTAAACTCCAAATGAACATTTTTAACATAATTATCATGTAGTAGACATAAATAATAAATAGAATTAAAACAGGGGTAAAATCCTTATTGCTGAAAATACTTTTCATGTGTAAAGGGATTCAGTAACATTTCAGGTAGATTACAGAGCGTCTCCATGATTATAGAAACACGTTTAAAGCGAATTGTGCAGTTTAGTTCAGATGCGTTTTTATTTTTAAGATAGTGCTTTTACTTGATTCTGTTGATTTTTATTATTCCTGCAGGAACACTACTAAAGAGAAACTGGGCAGGGCCTACGCTTCCTCCCCTGTCAATCACAGAGACAGGTGTCTGTGAGCTCATGTATAGGTATAAAGCATCCTGGTGGAGAACTCAAACTGTTTTATTGGACCTAAAGTAGTGGAAAGTGACACTTTATCAGGTTAGATGAAGAACGTTATTGAACTGCAGTGTATTTTAGGGCTGTGTTTTTTGCTCTGTGTTTATGCTGATACGTTATGGAGCACTGTTTTCTTTTCACACACACACCAGGTGCACTTTATCAGATTCATCTGTGGTGACATGGAGGGAGAGTCCTGAACAAAGCTCAGCCCCTGGCTCGTGATATCACACGAGAATATCACCTGTTCTACCTGTTCTACAGCCTGTTTACAGTAAACCTAACAACCGCCGTATCTTCATTTGCACACAGAGAACTCGCGCACAGTGGATGCGAGCGCTCTGTGGGCATCATTTCTTTCTTTTTTCTCTACTATTTATGCCACTTTCTTTTTCTTCAACAACTCCTTTATTACGCCTTCGCTCAAGAGGATTTCGTCTAAATCTGGGGGAAGACTGCACGTCTTTCTTCAAGTTTTCTGGATATGGAAAAGATCTGATTACATTGTCTGATTCGTTTCACAGATTTTAGAGGAATAATTTTTTTATGGTTCAAGATAAACACCAAACACAACAATGGTGTTTAAAAAAGAAGGAAAAGGGTGATCGAGAAAAGGAAAGTACGATGATGAGATCTCACTGGTAAGTGATCAGTAAATTATTGATCGATAAGTGCCAGTTATTAATGTACCTTTTAGTTAACTTTTATTTAGCTATTTAGTATGACCTTAATCTTCGATGATGACGCGCCACCAGGACCCGGATCCTCAGTCTGCCATTTTGTTTCATGACGCAGACGCTGTGTCTTACAAAACTTTTTTCAAAAATAGAACTATGGCCAGAGTCATTGATTTTCATATGGAGGAAGAACACGGTGATGGTAAATTGTCTTTGTGTTTTAGTGAGGTTAAGTGTTTTGGAGAATGTCAGCATGCTTTACGCGATACACGACTGAGTTAAAAAACCTAGCTAGCTACATGAGTAAGGCTGAGGCATAATTATTCCACTTTGACTATTTGCAACTTTTCAAAAATCTAACCAACTTGTTGAATGCTTCGTTTGTCTTGTGTAGGATGTACGGTTGAATATTTTACAGCACTGTGAGTGAGCTAGTATTTTTCAGCCATTAGCCATTAGCCATTAGCCATTAGCCGATCAGTAAAATGTGTTTATATTGTCTTATTGTAGTTTTTGTTACTATAGAACAAAATGAAGAAGACAATCTGTGTGTTAAGTATAGATTTCTCCTATGTTTTTAACATAAATGCTAAAATAGAGGTACGTTTTCCCCTCCAAACAAACAAACCATTCCGTCGTCTCCGACGGACATTGTTTCCGGACAGCTCCCTGCTAAGCTGTACTCTAAGCTGTATATGTATTATAATAATTAATTTACTTAATAATGTTTTAAGTACTCAAGTACTTAATTAATATACTTAATAATGTATTAAGTAAATGCAAAATATATTGAACAGTGACTGACTGTAGCCCCAGTGTCAATTAGGACATCTATAGGCTTGCCCACAATCCATATTGTTGTTCTGTTCTTGGTTATCTGGGAACCTACTAACTAGGAGAACTAGGAAAACTACTAAAGCTAATAATAATAATAAAAAAGCTAATAGTAATAATTACTATTCATTTGTTTCAGATGGTTATGCGTGGGCTTTGTGGTCTGTGATATGCAGATGTGCAGCGTGGGCCTGGACCAAGCTCAGCAACTTATTCATGCATGGAGGTTTGTCACTCAGAAGATCTTTTAAATAAAGAGACTATAGAGTAACACAGCGGGAGTGTTATAAACAGTGTGTGTAACCATGCAGAGTGTATAACACTGTATACTGCAATGCACCTTTAATTTAGTTCATGAGGTCAACACACTCATTTATAATGAATCACAGCTCCAGCTGGATAAATTCTCTCTTTCAACATGAACATTTGAAGAGGACAGAGCAGTGATTTGCAAATCTGAGCTATGAAACTCTTGTCTATCTGATATCTGTGGTGTGTACAGGTGATGATGTTAACCTGTCGGTGGAGGAGACTGAACCAGCACTCCAGAGCTCGGTGCATCCGTTCTTCTCTGACTACGACGCATGAAAAAGAGACCAGTGTTAGGATTCAATCAGGTTAATTCAGGACCAACCCATTCAAGATCAACCCATATCGACACACAACAGTGTGACTCTGTTTCTCCTCTCCCAGTGCTGCTTTCTATGAGACGAACAAATTACAAGAATTTATGAGGATCAAATTTTACTCTTGACCTGAAAAAGCAGTCACTGTTAGCATCTCTGGGTCTTTGAAAAGCACTATATAATTCCTGACTGCATTTAGAGTGCTGTATGTACCATATAGTGTAGCGTTCTGCCAGCCTTCAGCCCTTTGCGTTTCTGATTCACCCCAAGACCCTCCTTCATGTTTAGGACACAGAGGACACTTTGGGGTTTGAGATTGCTTTTTGGGGCCACAAACTCCTAAATGCTTTATGTAACTTCCCAATGGGATGTCAGGACTTGGTCAATCGAACCCTAAATAATGCACGTTGCATTGCAAAACACTGTACCAACATTAGCCTCAAGGCTACGAGCCAAGCTGGTTCCTAAAGTTCTATAAAACCTTTAAAACTCTTAATGAGTTACTGCATCATCCCTCCCTTAAACCCCGCATGGGCTTGAGAATGGGTGTCTGTTCAAATCGGAGGATCATAAATCTCCATCAGGACAAAGGATACAATGACCAGAGAACTGTAAGGAACAATTTTCTAAAAATAATATATAGAAAAAGAGACCATCACGAGACTCTCAACATTTTCTTTATGTTCAGTCCAATTGATAGCAGGTCGCAGATCTCCACATGCAGCTCTGATAGTATTTATATATATATATTAAGATATATCTTGTGTGTTGTGTTTAGGAATGTAGTGACTGAGATGGACTCTCTTATAAGTCTTCCATTCTGATTCACTGGTCAGTGTGTGTGTGTTTGATCCGTTTTTTTTTAATAATCATGCCACTATGTTCAGTATTAGATGTATTTCTCTTGCATAATCTCTGTGTGAAAAATGGAATTTAAATTCATTTAATAAATCTTTCTGTGCTCAGACTAACAAGGCGTTGTCTTGTTCGAACTTTTAAACCACGTCCCTCTAAGAGCTTCTTTAAAATGATGCTAACACACACACACACACATACACACACACACACACACACACACACACACACACACATATACACACACACACATACACACACACATTTTAGAGTCAGCTCGTGAGAGGCCGAACTGAAACCAAGAAAGAGCCCCTACCTAAGGAATTTAAAAGCTGAGCTTGGTTTCAGAATAAGCGTTGTTCGTAGCTGCAGTTTTTGTTTTGTTTCGTTTTTTTATTGGCTAAACATGTTGTATATTTTTCTCACCTATGAGCTATGAGGAAAAAAAGTATGAAGCAACATATTAAGTCTCTTACATCGAGAGTGTGTGTGAGTGTGTGTGTGTGTGTGTGTGTGTGTGTGTGAGTGTGTGTGTGTGTGTGTATGTGATTAGTATCCTGCGGAACGGAAACCAGGAAGTGCGGTCATATCATGTGATGAGAGGCAGCCATATTGGATGGCTGCAATGCATCTTGGGAACTGGAGTCCTGCAGCTGGAACAGATGAGACATACTGTATAACCTGGGCTTCACCAAAGGAAATATTTGATTATACCCACAGGTTATTACAGGTGCTGCACACTGGCCCAGACCTTCTGCATTAGATGCAGTGTGGATGCTGTAGGGGCTCTGGGAAAGAGTCTGACTACGCACATGCACACTAAACATCGTTATGGTGTTTGTGTACAGAAAGAGGTCTATAGATCTCCTTAGATTAGAGATCCTGGTGTTCTGGGTTAGCTGCTGTGACTTATCTGCTGGTGTGGATATGCATCTGACAATCACCGTAACATCAGAATCCCGCGCCACTCGCTGTACCGGATTCCTGTTTGCCATTTCCGTGCAGTGCGTTTTTACAAACTGAAAGCACAGAGGTTACAAACACAGTGTGGATGTGTTTGCTCACAGGATCGTTTGTCTTTTATCTTTTATCTTTGATCAGTTTCCCAGTTTGTTCTGGTGTCAGGAGACATTGGGAGAACTTGCGAAGCTCTACATTTTGGTGAGGATTTGGAGCTGAAAGACTTCAGCAGTGGAACTTTTCTGTCTAAAGTTCTCACCTCATAGAACATGGAACACAAAGATGAAGCTTTTACAGAAAGGAGCAGAATACAGAGAGATAGGGAGGGAAAACTCTGAGAAAGAAGATGAGGAGGAATGGTTCTCACTGGAAGGGTCATTAAGAATAAAAAAAATAATTAATTGCCATGTAATTGCTAGTTATTAACACACCTATTAGTTAGCTTTTAGCTGGTTATTAAGAAGTCAATGTGATCTGCATTATAGGAACATTATCACGTCGCACAGAGAGTGTAACGTGACACCCAGGAAATGTAGAACCTGAATAGCATTACAGTAACTTTAGTGTTCCAGATTGCAGGGCAGGGTCCACTAAGAGCTTCCTCGGCTATCACAAGGCTCTTAGTGCTACGGGTGGAGGATAGGTGGGATGTTGAGGTTTCAGACCTCTAGCATGTGATAATAAGGCGTGAGAAAGGAAGGGATCCTATAAACAAATCAAAACACCATGAACCCCCAGGTAGAAGCCTTGTCAGGAAGTCATGGTCAGAGCGCAGGTTCACCCATGATATGGAGCTCCTGGAGCAGAGAGGGTTGAGGGCCTTGCTCAAGGGCCCAACAGTGGCACCTTGTTGGTACTGGAGCACGAACACCTGACCTTCTGATCAGTAACCGAGAGCCTTGACTGTTGAGCCACCACTGAAAATGAGAGCTTATCTGGGAACTACACCCGAGACTCATACCCCCAGACCAGGGGTACACAATACGACACTGGTGCCCACTCTTATCCCAGAAGGGCTGCTGTGATGCAGGGTTTCTTTCCAACCAAGCAGAAGCCAGACACCACTGCAAGTCTAGGTCCATTGGTTAAAATAACCAGTATTCACAGAAACCTGTTAGAGTATTGTTCACTCAAATTGAAGGAAATTCGAGTCGAGGCTAGATAACATTCAGTCTCTCTCTCTGAGAAGAGTAAAAGTCCCTCGTCGGATAGAGATCCATCATTTAGATTATTACGTAACTCTTATTGGTGCATCTTGCACCCAGCCCTCATGCTGTTTTACTCCAAAATCGACCCTGCTGCTCTATCAATCTGCTCAGAGGAACTGCAGGTTTACTCTGCTGGAGCAAAAGCATTTGTGACATTGAACATTTGTGACTCTGGGACAACTTCTCAGTTGTCTTTACTCTGTGGGCATGTCCTCAGAAGGTGCTGAAGCCACGCCCAGTGGAAATGGTGCAGCCTCTCTGCAGGGTCAAATATCGTATTCCACTCCAAGATACATTGTCCTACAGAATTTTGTAGAGACGCCATTGATGGTGTAACCTGGTGGGCGAGTCCTGCTGACGATGGCACTGGGGTTAAAGAATGAAAGCCGGGGAGGGAGATAGTCAGAGATCCTGATGCTGTTGTGCTCTAGTCTCTAGAACGGTCAGGAGTTAGCAGTGGCTCCGGGCTTCATCAAGCCGTGATTTTGGACTCTGAACACAAAAAGACTTTAAATCCACAATTCAGTACACAGTTCACAGACCTCAAACAAACAGATCTCACTTTACACAGACTTTCCAAAGGACATTATCTCTCCTGGGCATGTACCAGCTGCTTTGCCCGGGTGTGTTTGTGATTTGTTTAAACTGAGCGCCCTGCCTTCATCCTCACACACAGAGAACAAACTCACAGCTGGATGCAGGCAGTAGGCAAGTGGCAGGATCCCTCTGTTTTCTATTTTTTCTATTCTTTTGTCGGATTATTCCTTTTTCTGTTATGATCTGCTTTAAGGAGACGTCAGAGACCTTGGAACATGCTGCTTTTTCCAGGATGAAGCTCTGCAGTGGTGGAACTTTACATCTGACTTTACACTTCATTCTGGTCTTCCTTCCTTTTTTAAGAAGAGTTCATGGATTTTCTCTAGACGCTGTTGGTTTTTGGTGAAAGTGACTTTTCTTGGTCAGAGATCTCTGATGTCTAGTGTCCAGGTATGTGGGTGAGAGTTGATCTGAAGCCCTGAACACAAGATTCAATCCAAAACGGACAGCAGAACAGAGTGTGATGAAGATTCTCTGACGTCTGACGTCTGATGGGCTTTTCTTAACCTGCAGCCTGAACCTGAACCTGAACCTGACATGGTTCCTGAACCACGCTGGTAAATGGATTTCAGAATGATAATGATGGTGATCTAATGATTAATCGGTGATCTCATGATGTTAGCTCCGGTTCTGATCTGGAAGTGTTGGAGAGATTGAGGGTCAGGAATAAGGCGGTTCAGGGAATGGTTTGAAGAGAGTTTAACGTCATCCTTTAAGGTCATGCCCATAAGGAGGCGGGCATTTTGTTATCTCGGTTCATCGCCATTTTTAAGCGGCGACACCAAATTTGTGATAATCGAACAGGATATCTTCTGTGGCCAGAAATGCAGAGACCTTTAACCGTTCACGCTGGCGACACTCAAAGCCATGGTGAATCTTATTTGTTTTGGGCAGGGAGTTCTGTGCTCTGTAAGACAGTGATAGCTTTTAGACACCGTCACGTCTTTAGTGCTATCAGCTTAGCTTAGCTTAGCATTAGCATTTACACTAAACTTGTAGATTTCGTTACTCAGACATGAATTTGATGTTTCAGGCTGGTTTCGGTCCGCTGTGTGCCTGGCGATCTGCAGATTTGCATATTGGGCTTGGCAGAAGGTTCGAGGCGTGTTCGGGCAACAAGGTTCGTCACCCAACAATTACTGTCTCTTTTAAATAAAGGGTATAAGTGCTGGAGTGTTCTAAAGCGTGTGTATAAGTGTGCAGAACAGATTTCTACAGGGGTAAAGGATTGTAGTAATGAGTGTGTGTGTTTCAGTTGAACACGTGACATATTTACCTGCAGTACCTGGTATCTGTGTACAGGTGAGGGGGTTAACCTGTCAGTGGAGGAGACTGAACCAGTACGGCTTCAGAGCTCCATTGTGTTCTTCTCCGACTACGGCACCTATGACCTCACGGGTAATGGATTGTAGTAATGAGTGTGTGTATGTTTCAGTCGAACACATTTGATATATTTACCTGCAGCTCTGGTATCTGTGTACAGGTGAGGGGGTTAACCTGTCAGTGGAGGAGACTGAACCAGTACGGCTCCATAGCTCCGTTGTGTTCTTCTCCGACTAAGGCACCTATGACACTCTACAGTCACCTGAGCGTCAGGAAGAAAGAGGAAAGCTACATTTTTACTGGACACCACACAGTTACAGACGGGACTATTTATCATCACACTCCCCGCTGTCTCCTGAATGACCACGAGTCCCCTTCTGAGTCTGGTTCCTCTCAAGGTTTCTTACTCGTAACATCTCAGGAGCTTGTTCTTGCCCTTGCTTCCTTTTGCCATTGCTTTAGGACAATGCCCACTGTTAAAAGTGTTGATTTGAATATCTGAGATGGTGCAGATATCGTTACATGAAAGCTCCGTGGTTAAGACACTGGTTTACTGACCAGAAGGTCATAAGTTCAAATCCCAGCACCACCACCAAGCTGCCCCTGTTGGGCCCTTAATCCAGGCCCTTAAACCTCAACCACTAAGGTCTATAAGGGACAGTACATGGAAGTGGCTCTGGATAAGTGTTCTTTTTGTGTATGTCTTAGGTTTTGTGCTGTTCTGTTTGATTCTGTTTTGTTTTTAATAAAATATCCATTAAAATCTGTCTTCTCAACTTAATAATAATAATAATAATAATAATAATAATAACTAGAGAGGTGCATTTCCTGAAGAAAATGCGAGTGTGATTGCAG
>JAOVYV010159600.1:0-10759 GCA_025674545.1 Hassar affinis
TTATGATTATTTTATAATATGAATTATATTATGAATGAACTAGTTTTGATGCCTTCAGTGAGAATCTACAATGTAAAGAGTCATAAAAATAAAGAAAATGCATTGAATGAGAAGGTGTGTCCAAACTTTTGGCCTGTACTGTAGATTTACATAAGAGTCTGTTATATACCTCAACACGTCTCTGCAACACATCACTGATTAATCATGAAGCGGTTTAAACCTAGATTTAATCCTAGATTCAAACTAATCTAGGGATCATTTAATCCATGTTGGTGGACCCCAGTCATTATGTTAAAATTGTGTCTTCTCTCCACTATAACTGTAACTCCTGTAAAACTTTCCACTACAAGAATGTTTTGAGGACAGAAGAGTGAACAATTTGCGATTGTGTTTTTTCTTGGTAACACGACAAGCTGCATTTTTGGTTTCTTTTTTTTGTAATAAGACTTTTTTGTCTTATTAACTTCAAGAAAGTGAAATAAAGAGAGACTGGTGATGGAAAGACTGTTTATAGCTGCTATAACATAAGTGTTAACATCAACTAACTTGTTTCGTGGATGTTCTACGATGTTAAGTGTAAAAATAAATGATAGAAAACTATGACGTGTCCTTATATTTTAATGCAGTGCCATTCAAAACACCTTAGGTCATTGACCTACAATGGATTGTGATCTCATTTATCAATTTTATGGGTCTAATGGGCTAAATGGGAGGCAGGAAGTATATCAGTTTAATGCTATTGCAGTATGCATGTATGATTAATTCAGTGTTTCTAGTCAATGAACTGTGCACAAGAAGGTTTTCATTCAAAGTTGATTACTATAAATAAATCAGTATTTTTATGAGCTCTATTCTATGAGTGCTTAGAAATGTCAAAAATGGTGCAGCTATGGATATGGTTCTGCAGCAGTGACATGAATGTGATTGCAGTCTTTGTTAAGCTTCGTGGATTTTCAAGTGTCCATTCCTGATTTTAAATCTTAAAGAGCCTCAAATGTCAGTCGTTAGGGCTTCTTTAGTAACCAACACTCAGCAATCATTCTGTCTCATCACTTATGGTTCTACAATCAGCTGGAGTGGATTTGCAGACTGAATGTTTTACCATTAAACTCAACCACAAACATGGACCAGGCGCTCAACTCCAGCTCCACTGCAGCGCGTGACCCAATTACAGCCCTCAAATAAAATCATTATTACAGCCTGGAGAAGAATCAGCAGCTTGTGCTTTTCCCTTTCCCATCGTCAGTTAATCACTTCTGCACTGAGACGAACAGATCTTGAATCTTCCATAAACAGTAAATTAAATTTCACTGACTTCATTCACTCTGAGGTTCATTTCTGTGAGGATAATGAATGAATAATGAACACTAAACAGCTCTCTGAATTTGCTTTTTATTTACTCACTGTTGTGCCTGCTGAAGGGCAGGAAGAAACCAGTGTGATCTTGTTTTGATAGTACCCTTACAGGGAAAAAGAAAACTAACATACATTTCAAATGCAATTATATGAATGATATGTGATCACGAGAAAAACTAAGAAGCTTTTCATTCCATTATATGTCATGTCATGAAGATGCACGCATGGTCAAATATCTTCTCTTTTCCTCCCTCAGACACCAACATCTCTGCTCGTATTTCAGCTTGCCTGACTGATATCTCATCCTGGATGACTGCTCACCAACTCAAACTTAACCCTGACAAAACTGAACTCCTGTTCATTCCTGGTGACTCACTACCACACCATGACTTGACTATCTCTCTGGACAACACAACTCTACTACCCTCCGCAAGAGCTTGCAACCTCAGTGTGACCATTGACAACAAACTGTCTTTCACTGCCCACATGACAACCCTGACTTGCTCCTGCAGATACCTCCTTTACAACATTAGGAGGATCCGACCATTTCTCACCACTCTGGACTACTGCGACCACTACAGCTCATCCAGAATGCAGCTGCACGTCTTGTCTTCAACCTCCCTAAGTTTTCACACACTACCCCCTTACTCAATAGCCACCCACATTCAGTTCAAAACCCTGACCCTCACCTACAAGGCAAAAACTGGACCTGCACCCTCATACCTCAAAGCACTTATCACCCCTCGCACTGCACCTCGCTCCCTTCAGTCATCCAGCACTGCCTGACTGGTTCCACCATCTACCAAGGGCAAACACTCCTCACGACTCTTCTCTGTTCTGGCACTGAGGTGGTGGAATGAGCTTCCTCTAAGTGCCAGAACACAGATTCCTAAACTAGGCATCCTTTTCATAAAAAAATTAAAATTCAGACCTGATTGTACTCTTAATAGACATCTGAGCTAGTATCAGAATATATTTGCTGATGGTGACCTTAAAGCACTTTTTGTAAGTCGCTCTAGATAAGGGCATCTGCTAAATGCCTAAATGTAAAAATGTAAATGTCATCATGCAAGTGATATGTGGCAGCTGTAGCTCAGTGGATAAGACATTGGACTATTGATCAGAAGGTCATGAGTTCAAATTCCAACACCACCAAGCTGCCACTGTTGGGTCCCTGAGCAACTCTGACCTGCTCAGTTGTATAAAGGACATAAATGTACCTCACCTTGGATAAGGGTGTCTGCCACATGCCATAAATATGTGATCATGTGAAAAAGATTTGTCCATGTGAGAAAAGATCTAAAATAAAGTGAATGAAAGTAGTCAAAATGTGAAATGATTTTTTGGGTATAAATCCTATATAATAATATATGACTCATGTGAAATGTGAATCAAAGACCACTGGGGGCTCCTGCCACATCTCACAGCTAACAAACATGACATTTGTTCTGTCAGCTTGCATAGCCATGACACCAGTAACCACCAGTAACACAAAGATTTCTCCTTAAGCTACATCTGTACCATACTTGGTCAGTGTAAATTTCTTCTTGAATAAAATTATCTTGGCTCTGCCTGACTGAACAATCCACTGTGGTCAGAAGCTCACTTAACATCTATCAGTTTGCCCTCACAAATACTTTTAGCCTGAAGCAGAGATGGAGACTCGAGTTTGTGACTTGGACTCAAGTCTCACTTAAGTCATAGACACTGTGGCTTGAGACTTGACCTGGGACTAGTCCTCAAAAGGCTTGAGACTCAACTTGGATTTGAAATTTGGAACTCCTGACCAATCTTATTTTATTTTGCTTGGCACATTAACATTAAGGAAATGTCTGACGAGCTGAAAGTCGTTCCCTGTCTTCTTATCATGAGTAACTTTATGCATGAATGAGGCCACTGATGACACATCCATAAAAGACTTGACATTTGACTTGGACTTACAGAAAAAGAGACCTGTCTTACCATTAATCAAAAAAAATTGACTTCATTCTCACAATAATTTGATTCATTTTATTGAACATTTTTTTTAACTGCAGCAAAAACCCGATGGTACTGGGGCTGATAATGTGCAACGAATAAACTATTCAGGAGATATAGCAAGTGCACATCACATAATTCACTAATTTAATTACATTATACACTTCTGTTGAAATTGTGATGATCTTTCTTTCAAATAAGCAAAGCGATCAATTACCCTCTCTTTGAAATCAGACATGTTCTTGACTAGTTCCTTCTCCATGGAAAGCATGGTACCAGTTTACGCAAACCCACGTGGAACCCAAAAAGATTCTATTGCATTGTCTACAGTTAAAAAATGTCTTAACATGAGAGTCTGAGAGAATCTGAGTGATCTGGGCAATTTTCAAGGAGACTGAAAGTGGTGGCACTCCACAGAGCACGAGTTGAAGCTGATGCAATTTCAGAGGCAGGACAAAATGTCTAGAACAGTCACAGCTGCGTAGCATGATGGTCGGATGTGATAGAAAATGTTCTTCCCTTCCCCCCCATCCATTGGTGGAGCGTTGCCTGACCATACAAAAGAACAAGCTGCTGCTGCCACAAAAAGAAAATTGCAGGTACAGGGGAAAACACATTTTGTGCAATTATCACAACTGAATCATTCATTCATTACTCAGTCATTATTCAGATGTTTATGTGACTTTTCCTTTATAGTGCAACTGAAATAATACCAGACTTCAGATTATAAATGGCAGACCCACACTAAGTCAAAAATAATGGCTTGTGCCTGGTTGTTTCTGTTTTTTTAGGTACAAATAATAACTATATACTCAGATATAGACCCAGAAGATATCATCATATGCACACTGCATTGGCTTCCAGTCAAATTTCACATTGATTATAAAATACTACTGTTAATCTACAAGACACTAAATGGTCTTGCACCACAATACCTGAGGGAATTTTTAGTTTGTTATGATCCTCCACACCTACTTCGATCAAAAGTTGCAGGCTCTCTGTTGGTATCTCAATTATTGAAGATATTACAGCAGGGGGCGGAGCTTTCTCTTACAAAGCCCCACAATTATGGAACAGTCTTCCAATTAGTATTCAGGACTCAGATGAAGTCTCAGTGTTTAAGTCAGTGTTTTGTCACTTGCTTTTCTCTTAGTTAAAGGCGCAGACCTGGAGGATTCATAGGCATAGAGTGTTCTGGTAAATTGGGATGTTTGGATGCTGTTGTGCCCCCACTCTCACCCATTGACTCAGGTTTGTTGATGTTGGAGTAGCCGGCCACTCTATGTCCCAGGTCTCCCTCATATCTGCGAAACCTTCTGGCTCTTCCTTTTAGTTATGCTGTCTTAGCTAGTCTTGCTGGAGTCCCTGATTGCACTCTGCACAAAATGTACATTTCTTTCTAAAAATTGGTGGAAGAGCATACCTAATCATCTGTATTTCTTTTTCTCTCCCACCTCTCTCTTTTCCTCCCTTCCCCATGCCACCCACTCTTCCGGTTGAGCTACATATGCAATGCCCAGGACACCAAGAGACACCAGGATACAGGATATTCCTGCTGAGGACAGGAGCCTAAAGATCACCATGAGGGACAGTTAAAGATAGAAACCATGAAACCATGAATTTTTGCTTTGTAGTTAATATAAGCAGCCTTCCTATGATGGCTGGGACTAATTGCCATGAACAGTTTTGTACTTTATAGGTCGAATCTCCTTCAGCAAGTAGTTTATCTCTTCAACATTGTGGAATTCATGTGAAACTTTTAATCAGTTTACTGGTTAAAATTGCAGGTTTTATTACTATTTAGCACTCAGTTTTTTGAGTCTGGTTCCTCTCAAGGTTTCTTCCTCTTAACATCTGAGGGAGTTTTTCCTTACCATCGTCATCCCTGTCTTGCCCATTAGGGATGAGTTAGAGACAAAACATATAAGCTATGTCCTAATTTCATGTCTTTGTAAAGCTGCTTTGAGACAATGTCCATTGTTAAAACCGCTTTAGAAATAAATTTGAATTGAATTTAATTGGAATCAGAAGGTCAGGGGTTCAAGCCCCAGCACCACCAAGGTGGGTGGAGGGGTGAGGATTCTGCCACATTATGCTCCATATCACAAAACAAGCTATCAGCATAATATAGACATATTTTATTATTATTATTGGCCGGCATTGGAAATTTTCCTTACTAAGCTCAAGACATATAGCTAAAACAATCACACAAAACCTTTACAATGTCACCTCAATCAAAGTTAATAATGTACTAATTAAGGTATCCTGGGTTCAATCCCCGGGTGGGGCGGTCTGGGTCCTTTCTGTGTGCATGTCCTCCCCGTGTCCGCGTGGGTTTACTCCGGGTACTCCGGTTTCCTCCCACAGTCCAAAGACATGCATGTTAGGTTGATTGGCATCTCTAATGTGGCCCTAGTGTATGAGTGTGGCGTGTGTGTGCCCTACGATGGATTGGCACCCTGTCTAGGGTTGCTCCTGTCTTGCGCCCTATGCTGCCGGCTAGGCACCGGCTCTCCTGTGACCCTGAAAAGGAATAAGCGGTTAAAAAATGAATAAATGAATGTATGAATAATTAAGTTATAATTGTTTGAGTGCAAGCCACACAAATTAGCATGAAAATTGTGAAATTATATCTATTGTAAGCTAGTTGAAAAGAATATTGATGACTGAATAACCTAAATCATATACTAACCTATTCATTAAATGCATGGTAAGTATACTCATAAAGAGATTGCATAGCAGCTGTATACCTTTATCATTTGTGCATTTTTCTTCTTCTTTTCTCTTTTTCCTAATCTTGATGGTTTAGAACTTTTCTTATCCATAGTGCATGGTGATTTGGCATTCTAGAATCAGTATTACCCATCATCCCCCACTGTCAACCAGGAGTCAAGGCTAAACCAATTCACCTTGATGGTGTACTGTTTGCATAAAAGATGGTCGGCTGCCCATGTTGCCCATGCCAAAATCACCACAGGCTCCAGAGCTTCTGTATCATGGCTGACCCTGTGCTCTGAACCCAGCTTCCTAATAAGCTGGGACATGTGAAGAAAAGAAATTTACTGTGCTGTAATGTATATGTGACAAATAAATTATTTGTCTTCTTAAGCTATGAATGAGCCTTAAGATTTCTCTCATGTCAAGATGTCTCACATGCCTTTATCTTAAGACATGAAAATGAATACCTTAAGACAGACATGTCTTTTTTCCCCTATGAATTCCCTCCCCTTTACAACCAAGTCTCACAGAGAAAACATTGGCATGCATCTTATCAGCAGCATTTTCTGCCTGTTATTTTGAATATCAAAATTCTGTCACAAACATATGTCCAACTTTCACTTACATGTTGAATATGCCACATTCTGAACATGAAATTATTTATTAAATTCAATCATTCAATCAAATTCAAATAGCATAGGGGTAAACGTGGGCTGGTTGCATCATGTTTATGCAGAACATCTCATACAGAGCATTTAATGAGTGCTTGATGTGTATGCGTGTGCCAGGATGTTAATGTCAATGTATAAAAAGGAAAAGCAACAGATAAGTTACATGCAAACATTTTTTGTCAGACTAGGCTTCCCTTCAACCACCAACAGAAATAAAATACTGTAGTGTATACTCTGTGTTATAAAAAAAATACAGGCGAACAATAGGTGCAATAAACAGTAAAAAAAAAAAAAAAGTTGTTTAAAAAAAAAATGTTCAATAGTGTACTTTTCCCTTGTGGAAAGTGTGAAGTGTTTCCAGATGGCCCACATTTTCAATGTTGACCTGCTGTTCAAACTGACTGATGCTGCAGAGCAAATCACTGGCCAGGGATAATTAGCACCAAGGTTATTTGTAAAGTGTTAGATTGGCACTTAATTACAGACATTTTTTATTCTAGTTCTTTTGCCTTTTTTCCTTTTTTGTCCATAATTGAATTTGAAATCTCTATTGATAGCATTTATTTCACATTCATGAACTGAAAACATTCTCCATTTTTTCTAGCTCTGTGTGTGTGTGTGTGTGTGTGGAGCTTCTGTGTCTCCGTTAACATTAAGTCATCTTCTGATAGCTATTTCCATCAGGATAATTCACCATGTAACAAACGTCAACTCATCTCAAACTGGTTTCTTGAATATGACAATGAGTTCTCTGCACTCAAATGGCCTCCACAGTCACCAGATCTCAATCCAACAGAGCACCAAATCTGCAGCAACTGTGTGATGCTATCATCACTTTTCCTAGTCACACTGGTGCTGGGAAGTCAGGATCACTAACTGAATGGTGAATATGCAGTTAAAGCATTCCACTAACCCATCAACACATCCATTGTGATCCACTCCATAGGAGCACCAGAGCGGAGTGATTGAAGCGGGGTTCATGACTGCGGTGTGGCCTTTTCTTAGCAGTACAGAGATCGCACCAATGTACAAACAGTTTGATGTCAGTACGACAGCCAGGCCAGTAGAAAATATGTCTCAGTCTTAGAAGGGTTTTTGCTACACTGAAGTGCCCGATACCGGTAACTCTGTGTACGGCTCCCAGCACTCTCTGAAGCTGCGCAGCACCACCAGCTGCCAGATCTTCTTCTCAGGGACTGGTTCATCCCATGCACAGTACAATAGCCCCTCTCTGATCCAAAGATTATCCCTGGCAGCTTATAGGGCCTTAGCTACTGACCAGTACGGAGTTGTGTCAGCCCATCCGGCTGTCTTAGCTGAAGTGAGTCACACCAACGCCCATAAGATCCCTCAATCTTTACCCTTCTCACAGCTCTTCCAGCCCCACACATTCAGTTCGGCCTGGACAGGCTCTACTGCAGCTGCAGCACAGCATTCCTCTAGCCTCACACAGTGTCTACACTCTTCAGCTTCGAAGGGACGGCGTGACAGTGCATCAGCATTGTCATGGAGTCTGTCGGGGCGGTGCTGGATGGTAAATTGGAACCCTTGGAGCACAACAATCCACCTCACCACTTGGCCCTCTGGATCTTTGAATTGCAGGAGCCATATCAGTGAACCATGGTGAGTACCAAACTTATCTGTATCCCATACATATCCTACATTCCATACAAGTGCCAGGAACAGTTCTCTGTGAGTAACACAACAGTTGCATGCTGGCTTGTTATGGCAACAGCTGTAGAAAGCAATTACCTTCTCTTTGCCGTCTTGAAGCTGAGAAAGCACTGCTCTGTTTTCATCCCAGGGAAACTCTCTGCCTTTGTCAGTTGATGTAGTGGGGCAGCTGTTTGTGCAAAGCCTCACACGAACCGGCGAACGTAAGACGCCAGCCTGAGAAAGCTCCGGATCTCACTCGCCTCATGAGGAGTAGGCCATTCATGCACTGCTCGCACTTTTTCTTGATCAGTCTCGACTCCAGTGCCACTGACAACATGGCCCAGGAAGTCCACTCAACGTTGTAACAGCTTACACTTGTTTGGATGTAAATGCAAGTTTGCCACTCTGAACACTCGCTCCAACATTAGTCAGTGCGTCCTTTGAAGCAAAGCAGGTGAAGTAGTACATCATCCAAGTAAACAATGCAGTGGCTTTTGGGAATATCACCTAGTGCTCTCTCCATGAGCCACTCAAATGTTGCTGGGTCATTAGAGAGTCCAAATGGCATAACAGTGAAGTGCCATAGCCCAGTACCCAGTGTGAATGCTGTTTTTCGTTAGCATCAGGCACTAATGCTGCTTGCCAGAATCTGCTACGTATGTCTAGTGAGCTAAACCACGCTGAGCTGGCTAAACAGTCCAAAGCACCATCTATGCAAGTAAGAATCTACCTTACTCATGGCATTCAGTCAGCGATAGTCCAGTCTCTGTTTTCTTTTTCACAAGCAAGACTGGAGTGGTCTGTTAGAGAGCTGTTAAAGGGCTCAATGACCCCCATGGCTGGCATCTCTTTAATCCTCTGCTTGGCTATCTCTCTATTTGCTAGCTGAAGCCGATGTGGGCATAGCCAGATCAGTGTGACGTTTCCAGTGTTGATGCTGTGCTGGACGAGGCCAGCGCACTTACAGTCCTCCTCGGACTCAGCAAAAATGTCTTTGAATGTCTTCCCACAGCCTCTGTTTTTGCTGCGGCGTGAGCTCTGAGCTGCTACATTCCCACAGCCTGTAAATAATGCTGACGTTGGTTGCATTTTTCCCCAGTTGTTGCACAGGAAGTGGCTGGCAGGCAGCTGGCACACGATGATGATGGTTGAGCTGCTTTCATGGTTCCACCCACCACCACTGGTGATTCTACCCACCGCCAATGCCACTGTGTGTTCACCCCAGTGTCACCCCAAGAGAACTGTGGTCATCCCAACCCAGGGCCCCCAAGCTCCACCATCTACCCCTGGTACTGGATTTTTAGCTCCTCCAAGGATAGTGGCACACCAGGCCACAAGAGTGAAGTGGTAGTCCCAGTGCCCAGCAATGCTTTAACTCGCACACTGCTAAACTGACAACAGATCCATAATCCATAGCGGGAATTAGTTCCATGCACAAGAGAGTTGGTTTAGGGGGCTGTCGTTTCCCCACCCGCATGGACTGATAACACTGCACAGCTTGATGTTTGTGCTTGCTGCAGCACCAGCGCATGACTTGCAGGCTCACTGGCCATTCAGGCTTGGTGTTTCCATGCTATCCACCATGAAACAGTGCATGCCTGTAGTCGAAGCATGCCCTGACACGATGATCTCAATGCGCTCTGCCTCTTCAGCAGCCTCCTGCAGCAAGGTGGGAAGATCCACGAGTGCCTGGAGTGCTTTTCCTTCTAGCACCAGCCAGAGCTGCACCGCTGTCTCTGGCTATAGAAGATCTATAGAAGCCGACCAGCATGCATGGCTGTCTGAAAAATGGTTCTCCAATTCTCCAATGCTTCTCCATTTTAGCACAGCATATGGACTGCTGCTGCCCAGACACCGTCTTCTCTATCTCAACCCGGCATCATGCTCACTGCCACTCTCCTTCACTGGCTCAATGGAACTGTCAGCACTGTAGACTGCATGCCGCCATGTAGTCTCCTCTCTGACCTTGACTCCTATATATACATGCCACATGTCCAGTTGTGAAATTGGAAGTACTTGAGAACGGCAGCAACTCAGCCACAAAGTGGTAGGCCATATAAAATTAACAAGCGGGGTCAGGGGTTTTCTGAGGCATGTAGTGCACAGAGGTCGCCAACTTTCTGCAGAGTCAATCACTACAGACTTCCAGATTAGCTCAAGAACAGTGAGGAATGAGCTTCATGGAATGGGTTTCCATGGCCGAGCATCTGTATCCAAGCCTTCACCAAGCACAATGCAAGCATATACAGGGGTTGGACAATGAAACTGAAACACCTGTCATTTTAGACTACAATAATTTATTAATATGGTGTAGGGCCTCCTTTTGTGGCCAATACAGCATCAATTCGTCTTGGGAATGACATCTACAAGTCCTGCACAGT
>JAOVYV010159619.1:0-10758 GCA_025674545.1 Hassar affinis
TAGGTGAAGTAAGCATCTGTTAAGTATTTTAATGTAAAATTGCTTAATTGTGCTGAATTCAAAACATCAAAATGCAGTGGGTCCACCAGACCCACGAACACTGACTGAGTAACAAAAATATGAACACCACACAAGGGTTAACTACCAGAGAAGTCTCAAGCAGCTAAAAGACACAAAGCTCAGATACTACACTTGTTTAAGTTTTTTGAGTTCCACAGCACGGCTTTGCTAATGCATAACGTAGCGAGTTGAGATGAAATGCTAGCGATTATTTTTACATTTCACCTAGCCGACTGAAAATCTCTGCGTACCTCATCTGTCACGTACAGACTCAGTAAAGCCCGGACTTCACTGTTGCTCCATTTGTCTGTTGCGTTTATTTCCATATTTTGCTAGAGCTTCTGTTTACACGGTTACCGGGAGCACAGGTATATTTAAACATGGCGCCTGCAGTCAACAGGTCCGTGCATCTGGACCAATCACAGCACACTGACGTCACTTGGTCCCTATGCATGGAGAAAAGTACTCACCCTGAAGAAGGAGCTAGAAAAGTCCCTATACATGTTGTTATAAGAACTACAATCATCCTTAGTTCCTATGGTGCGAACGTGCGAGAAACAGGGCTTAGATCTAAGAACTAAGAAAAGTCCCTCTGGTGTGAAAGCGCCTCAACATACAGTTTTTATGGCCTGGGGGATCAAGTTTTAAATCCTGCACTTAGGGTCTGGTGGCCTCACATTCCTGGCTTTTCAGGGGAGAGACAGAGGTCCTCTTTGTCCGAAATGGAAGATTAAAATAAGAATTTATCAGAAAAAATCTCAGCATGGTTGAACATGAAATACAGTTGAAATGCAGAAGGCATGGTTGAAAGCATGCATCACGCTACATGATCAAGAGTTTAATGTACTTTGTCTAGCAGAAACATGGATTAAACCAAATTAATATATAGCATTAAATGAAGCTAGTCCTTTGGGTACAGTTACATACATGTACATCAGCCTCATTCAACTGGTAGAGGAGGAGGCATCGCAGTTATTCATTCATTCATTCATTCATTCATCATCTTGGCCGCTTATTCCTTTTCAGGGTCACGGGGGAGCCGGTGCATAGCCGGCCACATAGGGCACAAGGCAGGAACAACCCTAGACAGGGCGCCAATCCATCATAGGGCACACAAACTCACACACTAGCACACACACCCACACACTAGGGCCACTTTAGAGACACCCGGATCGAACCCAGGACGTTCTTGCTGTGAGGCGACAGTGCTACCCACCGAGCCACCGTGCACCGTAGTTATTTATAATGATAATTTAAGTGTTACACAAAAACATGGACATAATTCAATGCGTTTGAAGTTCTCTATACTAACATACATAGCCACAAAATCTGTCCAGTTGATTATTATTATTTACAGACCCCCAGGGCCTTATTCCGAATTTCTTTGTGAATTCACAGATTTCATCTCAGACCTGGTAGTCTCTTTAGACAAAGCATTCATTGTTGGAGACTTTAATATTCATTTTGATAATCCTCAAGATCCTCTGAGAACAGCGTTTATTGAAAAGGGAGTACCAATTTGTACCATCCTCTTTCCCTACAACAACTAATCAAATGTAGCTTATTTTACCAGTGAATAATGATACAATTTCCTGACATATTCATGATCAATTTAAGAATATACAGCAAATTTAAAGACATAACTGATTAAATAACTTTTAAAACAAGATAATGAATCTAATAGTTCCAGATCTAACATTTAAAATCTTGGCAAGTACAAAACATTTTGCAGTGTTGATTACAAATTTGACTCCATTCTAAAAACCACATACAAGTATGGCATGCATGCACATGTGACTTTATCTCCATTGACATGTCATATGTACAGTGTAGTCAAAAAGTATATCCCCTCCCCAATTTCTTTAATTTTTGCATATTTGTCACACTTGAATGTTTCAGAGCATCAAACTACTTTTAATATTAGACAAATATACCCCAATAAAAACAATATGAGGTCTTTATTTGATTAAGTGAAGAAAAAATGCTGTTCAGCCCTACCTGGACCTGTGAGAATAAGTAATTGCCCCCTTAGCTACTAAATCAACAAGTTGAATAAATTCCATTGGCTTTTGGGTTCAATGTCACTAGCCACACCCAGGCATGATTACTGCCAGACATGTTGACAGTAGATTATCATAAGCAATACACACTGAGATAACAAGTAAAAAATAAATAAATAAATAAAATTACTTATCAGTAATATGGAGATATGCAACATCTTTAACACAGCAGCCATTAAAACTAGTGGCAGTCATTAGTACTCTCAAATCTAGATTATTGTACAGCAATCTGGTCATGCAGCAAATAAACTTTTGAAACTGGAAATAATTCAAAAAACAGCAAGAATTACAAAGTCAGAGTGAACTTTGTCATTCAGACTACAAAGGGGTGAACAGCTGTACAAGACTTATGAGCTGGAAGCCCAAATTAACTTAAGATATTTAAGTTGTGGGTCCTGAATCTATAATCTATGAAAGTTTAACTTTTTGAATGGAATTATGGAAATTAATCAACTTTACCATGATATTCTAATTTTTTTGGAATGGGTCTGTATGTTGACCCTTCTGAAAGAGTGGCAAATGTCAAATGCCTTGACCTCAAACCAAACTCCACATCAGTAAACTTGGCATTCAGTGGTTAACAGAGGGTGATGTAGCTTTAATCTAAAAGACAACCCTACCATACATTGAATGTGTAAAAAAATACCCTTCTTGGCACTTCCTTGATCACGTCATCAAGGCAGAACCCAAACTCAAATGGAGTTTAGAGAAATTGGTTGTAGGAAGCTGGTTGCCAAGTTGATATATACAGTGGCTTGCAAAGGTATTCATACCCCTTGAACTATTCCATATTTTGTCACATTACAACCACAAACATAAATATATTTCATTGGAATTTAATGTGAAAGACCAACAAAGTGGTATACAATTGTGAAGTGGAAAGAAAATTATACATGGTAAACCTACCAAGACAAGGCCGTCCACCTAAACAGGGAAGTTGGTCAGAGTTGATGGGAAGATGGATGGAGGCAAATACAGGGCAATCTCCAAAAGAAAACCTGTTGGAGTCTGCAAAAGACTTGAGACTGGGGCGGAGGTTCACCTTCCAGCAGGACAACGACCCAAACATAAAGCCAGGGCTACAATGGAATGTTTTAAAACAAAACATATTCATGTGTTAGAATAGCCCAGTCAGAGTCCAGACCTAAACCCAATCCAGAATTTGTGGCAAGATCTGAAAACTGCTGTTCACAAACGCTCTCCATCTAATCTGACTGAGCTTGAGCTGTTTTACAAAGAAGAATGGACAAAAAATTCAGTCACTAGATGTGCAAAGCTGGTGGAGACAGACCCTAAAAGACTTGCAGCTGTAACTGCAGCAAAAGGTGGTTCCACAAAGTATTGAATACTTTTGCACACCGCACTTTTCAGATTTTTTATTTGTAAAAAAATGTTTTTTTATTATGTATAATTTTCTTTCCACTTCACAATTGTACACCACTTTGTGTTGGTCTTTCACATTAAACTGCAATGAAATATATTTATGTTTGTGGTTGTAATGTGACAAAATATGGTAAAGTTCAAAGAGTATGAATACTTTTACAAGCCACTGTAAGTGAGTGCAATGTTGAAAGTTGAGAAGTCCAGTAGAGAAACAACATGTGGCTAAACTCCCTGTGTGTCTGTTCCACTGTGGAACAGTGCACTATGGACTTTTTTTTTTTTTTTACCAAAAAGTGAGTATCTGGATAGTTATTTCATTTTAATGTCTTAAGGTGCCAAACTACTGTGACCAGGGCAGAAATTTTGTAGATGCCAGTAAAGAATTCATAAACGCACATCAACCGTGTCATGGCATGGTTTTGAAAGATTTTTGGATGAGAAGCAGTGAGAGGTTATCTTCTTTTCTTATTATCTCATATTTTATGAAGGTATGGCTGTTGTAAATAGCTGTCCACTAACTGTAGATGGAATAAATGATCCCAACTCACTTCAGTTTTCAACACCTAATCATCTCTGTAGAGATTCTCCTGTAGAGAATTTGTGAGAGAAGATGCATAGGGTGTGAAGCAATGGTGCAACCTTCAATATTTGATCAAACAGTTCTGGAGTCCACAGAAGAAGGAGAGCCTTCTGAATATCTTCATACCACAGAAGTAGCATGGTGCCTTGTGAAATCTCAGTGAATATGAGGCCAATTAAAAGTAACGATCCATCTTGGTATAGTCATAACTCATAAAATGTATAAACTCATAAAACATCAACTTTATTCCAGTTGTAGAAATAAGAAGGATGATTAATATACATTAGTTTACATGAGTGCCAAAGCAAAACATTTTAAGATTTATATATGTAATAGGACAGACTTACATTATATTGCCAAAAGTATTCACTCACCCATCCAAATAATTGAAGTCCAATCACAAGGTGTTCCAATCACTTCCTTGGCCACAGCTGTATAAAATCAAGCACCTAGGCATGCAGACTGCTTCTACAAACATTTGTGAAAGAATGGGTCACTCTCAGGAGTTCCAGCATGGTACCATGATAGGATGGCACCTGTGCAACAAGTCCAGTCATGAAAGTTCCTCACTACTAAATATTCCAGTCAACAATCAGTGATATTATAACAAAGTGGAAGCACTTGGGAACAACAGTGGAGTCAGCAGATGCCAAGGCACATGGTGAGCAGAGGTTGCCAACTGTCTTCAGAGTCAATCACTACAGACCTCCAAGACCTCCTTCATGTGGCCTTCAGATTAGTTCAAGAACAGTGGGTAGAGAGATTCATGGAATGGGTTTCCATGGCTGAGCAGCTGCATACAAGCCTTACATCACCAAGCACAATGCAAAGCATCGGATGCAGTGGTGTAAAGCATGCTGCCACTGGACTCTAGAGCAGTGGAAACATTTTCTCTGGAGTGATGAATCACGCTTCAGTCTGGGTTTGGTGGTTGCCAGGAGAACGGTTCTTGTCTGACTGCATTGTGCCAAGTGTAAAGTTTGGTGGAGGGGGATTATGGTGTGGGGTTAGTTTTCAGGAGTTGGGCTGAGCCCCTTAGTTCCAGTGAAAGGAATTCAATGCTTCAGCACACCAAGAGATTTTGGAGAATTTCATGATCCCAACTTTGTTGGAACAGTTTGACTGCACATCAGTGCAAAAAGCAAAGTCCATAAAGCCATGGATGAGCGTGTGTGGAAGAACTAGACTGGCCTGCAACCAGATAGAACACCTTTGGGATGAATTAGACCAGAGACTGCAAGACAGACCTTCTCGTCCAACATCAGTGTCTGACCTCACAAATGTGCTTCAAATGTGCCTTCCCACAAGAGTTTTAAGGTGTTATAGTAGCAAGGGGTGGGCCGACATGATAATATACCCAATGGATAAAAAATGGGATGTCACTCAAGTTCATGTGCCTCAGAAGGCAGACGAGTGTATACTTAGGCAATATAGTGTATAAAAATAAAGGACACAATTAGAAATTGTATTATGAAAAATATAACATTCATGCATTATTAAATGTTATTCACCAAATTAAAGGTAAACCCAGATCATTTGTACACTCTAAATGATCCATTTACAGTACATCAATGACTGTGATAGAATTCTGACTGCAAGATTGCCAAGACTTCAAACTAACACCTTACTTCTTAAAGGAACACATTAAACAATAAAAGGAACACACAACACCAATTAACCGTAACATTAAAACCACTGAGAGATGAAGTGAATGACACTGATCATCTTGGTACAATGGAAGTGTAAAGGGATTTACTAGCCATCAAGTGATCAGTCATGTCTTGAAGTTAATGCATTGGAAAAGGGGAAACAGAGCACAGCTTCCAGTGTATGGGACTTTGTAGCTGGAGACCTGTCAGAGTGCCAATGCTGATATCTGTACACAACTGAAAGCTCCTACAATGGACAGCGAGCATCAGAACTGGACCATGGAGCAATGAAAGAAGGTGGCCTGGTCTGATGAATCATGATTTCTTTTACATCATGTGGTTACTTACCTGGGGAAGAGGTAACACCAGGATGCACTGTGGAAAGAAGGCAAGAGGCAGTGTGATGCTTTGGGCAATGTTCTGCTGGGGAAACCTTGAGTCTTGGCATTCATGTTGCATTCAGGGTGTTGATTTGGCCTTCAAATTCCACAGATCTCGATATGATCGATAATCTGTGGGATGTGCTGGGCAAACAATTCCAATCCATGGAGGATTAATCTCACAAATAATAGGATTTAAAGTATCTGCTGCTAACATTGTGGTGCCAGACACCACAGCAAGGGGGACCTAGACAGTATTGGTTTTAATGATATGGATGATTGGTGTATACAACAAAAATCCAAGCGCTATATCAGGAAACAATATACACACACACACATGCACACACACACACACATGCATATTGTTGCATGCTTGGCATTGTGGTGTTCTGGTAAAACCAAGCATATTACATAAAATCATGAATTCTACTAAAACAACAACAGTAAGGAATATTGTGTAACAGAATACTACATACATCACAAACAATACAGTATATTATAGTTTTTTTCTAGAATTTCTCTTTACTTCTCTTTTTCTCTTTCCCTATAATTTCACATGTTAAGAGCTGATATCTTCATGTTAGAGCACTTGTGTTTCCTAAGTGACCTTGCATAGGTATAGCTCCGTCCACACTGTCCGCAAAGGTGCAGCTTCTGCCCTGTATGACTCTGCAGGTGGCAGGAGAAGGCACTGTGGTCACGAAAACTCTTCCCACACTGTCCACAGTGATACGGCTTCTCTCCTGTGTGGATGCGCTGGTGTATTCTGAGAGTACTCTGGTAAGTAAAACTCTTCCCACACTGTCCACACTGATACAGCTTCTCTCCTGTATGGATGCGTTGGTGTTTCTGAAGATTACCCTCTCGAGGAAAACTCTTCCCACACTGTCCACAGTGATAGGGCTTCTCTCCTGTGTGAATGCGCTCATGCTGTTTGAGATGACTTTGACGAATAAAACTCTTCCCGCACTGTCCACATTGATATGGCTTCTCTCCTGTATGGATGCGCAGGTGTATTTTGAGGTCATTCTGATAAGTAAAACTTTTCCCACACTGTCCACAGCGATACAGCTTCTCTCCTGTGTGGATGCGCTCGTGCTGTTTGAGATAACTTTGACGACTAAAACTCTTCCCACACTGTCCACAGTGATACGGCTTCTCTCCTGTGTGGATTCGCTGGTGCTGTTTGAGAACACTACGCTGACTAAAACGCTTCTCACACTGTCCACAGTGATATGGCTTCTCTCCTGTGTGGATGCGCTGATGTGTTTTGAGATGACCACTTTGAGTAAAACTCTTCCCACAATCTGAGCATGGATACATCTGAAAAACATAATAAAATTATTCAAAATGCTTGTTGGTCCATACTCTTCTCCATATTCCATGTTGTTAGTTTAAACATGTCCTACAATACTGTTTTATAGCATGACTACCAAATCACCTACAAATTAATTGCTTATTGTAGATTTTGAGTGCATAACACTTTTTAATTGTTGATCACTGTAAGATTTAAAAGACATGACAATGCAGGAATACCCAAGTTCTCTGTCCCCCTTTATGATTTACACATACATTCTCAGCATGGCTCACAAATAATCAGCACATGCCCTCTAACCTGATTGGTTCTAGGCTGATGTCAGAGCATATGGACACCAGATGCACACAAGCACTTCCAATACATGCTATCTTCTTCTAGCTCAACTCTCATTATCTTCTTAAATCTGACAAAAGTTACAGTTCACAGTTGGTCTTTTGTTTGTCTATAGTGTTCTTTTACTGAATATAAACTCTATGGTCTATGGTTATATTGAGTGAAAAAAAACTACTTGACTTGACTTGAATCATTGATAATTACAGCCTGGCTCTGTCTGTGTTGTCTTTGATTCCTGAGGCCTCGGAGAGTGACAAGAAGCAGCATGAAATTTTCCATTTGGATCAAATCCAATTTAATAAAAAAAAATAATATTTAATAAAAATTAAAAAATCATAGCAGCTGCTGTAAGAAGTGGGATAAGTGGTAAAGAAATGTTCTTATGTTATTGGAGAGATTGAGGGACTCACATAATGGATTGGACATCACAGGGGAGAGTTAAAGTCCCTCATTATTGTTATGGAGCTTCTTCCACATGTGAGGGTTCAAATCCCTGAGAGGGATCGATGGTCAAATGGTCTCCCCAGAGATTATACAGAGTGATACAGGACAATCTTTGTATTCTTTGTAATTCTTTGTAAAGCTGCTTTTCTTTGTAAAGCTGCTTTGAGGCAATGTCCTTTGTTAAAAGCGCTTTAGAAATAAAATTGAATTGAATTGAACAATCACACAGGTTACAACCCAATCGTTGGTGCCTAAGAGCCACTGGGAAATGTTATTCCAGGTGGTTCATTGTAATCCTATTTAGGACAGGATAAAACACTCTTCTGTCTCTTAGCCCGTTTCTATTGGCTGGGCATTCGCAGGGATGTTCGCAGGGGATGCATGCCATGTCGCAAATGTCAGCTGGTGAATCCACCAGCAACCACAAAAGCACCATTACACCCTCTCCTATTAATCGAGGTACCCTTGGAAGAGTCAGAATGTACCTTGTCAGGCCATTACAAAGGTCAGCATGGGGATACCACTTTGTGATGGTCCTTGTGGGTTACACAACGCAATACCCCGAATCAGTGCCTCACAGTGAATCTCAGCATGCAGTGTTGCAGTGACACTTCAGTGTGATCTCCCGGGTTGGTATCCTGAAATAGATCCTGACGAATCGGGGCACAATATGTCACACACACTTCACAAAGTATATGAACTGATATGAACAGATTCACGCCAGTGTTTATCATCTGCAAAAGGATGAGCTTGGCGAGCAATTTAATAGAACAGTCAAACATAATTCGTAGTCAATGCAGTGTCTACATTTGATGCATACCCCATGCCTCACATTGATAAACTGCTCAATCAGTTAGGCACAGCTCACTTTTATGCGACAGTGGATCGATTTTATTGTTTTTATTGCCGATTCCCTTGAACTAAGGGATATTGCAAGATCCCCTTAACTCCCATGTCCCATGAAAAATGGCATTCTACACACTGTTCAGTTTACACCAATTTGTCTTCCATTTGGCTTGTTTGGAGCTCTGGTGATGTTTCAGCATTTGATGGACATATATTGTGCCTACATACCACGTAATCTGCGTCAAATTTAGATGACATCATTTTTATTAACGATTGGCTATGGCACTTTCAACATCTCCAGGCCAACCTAAAATCAATGATATGTGCAGGGCACATGGGTAACCCCAAGAAGTGTACAACTGGGAGGATGGAGCTAAAGTATCTGGGCTTACAACTGGATCATGGGCACATCACCAAATTGATAAAACCTCAGTGAATGCAGTCTGCCTATGGTCCAGGACCAAAAAGGAGATGAGGCAGTTCTTGAGGATATTGTTGTCAGTTCATACAGAATTATTTGGATGCTACCAGGCAATTTGACTGACCTCACTAAATAGGAGGAACCATATACAGTAGATCTAGTAGACTGAGTATTCAACCAGGTAAAAACAGCACATTGTTTTCTCCTGACTTCACTCTCCCCTTTTTGTTGCAGACAGAGGGCTGGGGCCATTTTGTCCCAAGTGGTGGAGGAATGCTGGTGTGGTACACCATTAGGAAAATCTCCAGCCTGGGAGCACAAGTACAGCATGGTTGAGAAGGAGTGCCTTGCATTCAAGTGGGCAGTCCTCACTCTCCAGTAATATCTGCTGGGGAAGCCCTTCACCCTCTATTCAGGGTCCCCTCCCATGACTTCACCGCATGAAGGATGCCAACACGAGGATCACCCATTGGTATCTAGCCCTCCAGACTTTTAAGTTTGAGGTGATACACAGAATGGGTGCACAGATAGCGTCCTCTCCTGGGGTGTGGGGGTGTATGTGGCAGCGGGTCCAGGATCAGGTGTAGATCTGGCAACAGAGACAGGAGTGGCAGAAAAGGTAAGCAGCCACACCTGCTCCTTACTAATTGATTCTAATTTGCCCCTTTTATGTCTGTGTGGCCACAGTGAATGAGGGATAGACAAATAGTAAACAATCACAATATTGTTATCTGACAGTATTGTTATTAGTGTAGTTGCAGTAGGCAGTCACACTGTTGTCAAACTGCTAAGAAACTTTGAACAGGCAACAGACTTGTAACAGTAACGAGACACAATTATAAAATAGCTGAGAAAAAATTAAAAGTAACAGGCTGTAGAGACCGGTCTAATTATTTAAAAGACATTGATAACACTAATTCCATCTGCATACACAGTAATATGCCAGCACTGTTTTTAAGTTAAGAGAGAATGATTGATGATCTGTATGAATGATGGCAGTATATCTTTTTCTCTCTATCTCACTGGAGGAAATGGGTATTTGCATCACTCTGTGTTGTAATGTGGGGGTGTAGTGTAATTAAATTACATCCAGAAATCTTAAACACGTGAAACATCTGGAGAGGGGTCACACATGGAATGGTGCACACGTGTGCAAGCGCGCGTTACTCTTAAGTTGCAATGTGCCACACTACTCTAAGCAGAGAGATGGGAGAAAAGGAAATACGGATGATTAGGTATGCTTTTGACCAATCTTTAAAAGAAAATGTACATTTTGTGCAGAGT
>JAOVYV010159625.1:0-10757 GCA_025674545.1 Hassar affinis
ATGATTATTTCAACATTTAAAGTATTTCTCCTTTAATTGATTAAATAAGAGACAGAAGTTTATGGGGGAAATTAGCACGTTTTTTTTTTTTTACAATTCCCTTTTTTCCCTCGTCCTTTGTCTGAGACAAAGCCCACCTCTTTTCTGACATTGAGCCCCAAAGGAATCAAGTGGATTGGCTGATTCTCCCGCCTTGTCACTCGACTCGGCCCTAACTCTGCCTTAACTCCACCCTCGCGCGAATCTTCAAAACTCCTAGGCAGCTCACAAACAGCAGTTCAGATGCCTGAAAAGAACAATAATTTTTTTGTCCCTCACCTCTCCAAACTAAGACCTTTTTATAGACTTTGTCCGGAGGAGATCTGCAAGAAAGCCTTCGCCTTAAGTCAAGGGTGTTTACTCAGTTTACGATAGTAACTTATTTCTTCGCTACCGCCACAACAAAAAGTTCTTTGCTGATCGAGAACTGAGACTCTGAAACTCCACTCCAGACTTGCTACGTGCTCCAGAGAGAAACCACCTCTACAAGAGCCACCAACTGATGTTACGGCCCGGGACGATGTCTAATCGATCATGGCGAACTCCAGGTTCCTTCACAAGCTTGTGTCGCGCATTGAGTAAAGAAGTAGGATCTCCGGCGACGGAACCACCTCTCGGTTCGCGTGCACTTCATCAGACTGCCTCGAACCTTTGAAAAAGGCAAGTGGGCCTCTACTAAAAAGCTCTGGCTGTGGTTTGGTAATCTCCTGACCCTTTAAATCCCCAATTTTTGTTTGGAAAAATTTCTCCCCTTTTTGTTAGGCTCGCTATAGGTTCCCAGTTCAATTGTACTGTTTCCTCCATAAATTTCACCTCTCCTTATTATCTTAGTTCCTAATACCCAGTTCAAATGCTAGTTAGTAGTCTGTTGTAGTCATATATACAGGGGTTAGACAATGAAACTGAAACACCTGTCATTTTAGTGTGGGAGGTTTCATGGCTAAATTGGACCAACCTGGTGGCCAATCTTCATTAACTGCACATTGCACCAGTAAGAGCGTGTGAAGGTTCAATTAGCAGGGTAAGAGCACAGCACACAACATTATGGGTGACATACCAGAGTTCAAAAGAGAACAAATTGTTGGTGCACGTCTTGCTGGCGCATTTGTGACCAGGACAGCAAGGAAACGTTTTCCACCACCAGCATCACGTAGTGACCTGGCCACTATCCTGCAATAAGAATGGTATAAATGACTACTGACTACTGTGCAGGACTTGTATATGCCATTCCCAAGACAGATTGATGCTGTATTGGCCGCAAAAGGAGACCCTACACCATCCTAATAAATTATTGTGGTCTAAAATGACAGGTGTTTCAGTTTAATTGTCTAATCACTGTATATTTCTGTACTCACTGCAGTTATCGTTTCGCTATCCTGAATACATTAATAAATTAATACATTAATTCCTTGCAATGCTTCAAGGAAATACTTTACTTGCCCCAGATACATTTGCTTAGCCAGAATCGAAATTTGTATCTTATCTCTGGGGTTTTTAAAAAGTACTAGATATGATGCATTCAATCTGACAGTGTGTGATTTCTTTCCTTGAAAAAATATATTCTCCATCAAATATATCATTCTAAGATTGTTGTGATGAGAATATTTGGTGAATGCTCTTTCTAATTCTGTAGACTGGCACATAATCTCCATTAAATCGTCCAAAACAATCAAGGTTGTTAGACCTGGGTTGTTTAAGCTGCTCGCTGTTCCCTCAATAAAAGAGATTTTAGAGGGGATACGATCCTATAGCTTGTCATAAACATTTTGCCATACATCATAAAACTGTACAATTTTATCTGGTTGTTGATGCAGAGTTTGATGAGAATATCCCAACAGGCATTTGACAAACCACATGTTCCCTGACAGACTGGGTACTGCCAAAATGCATGTGATTTTAGTCAAAATCCATAAGGTATAGTAGAAAAATCAATGGAAACTTTTTAAAGCTGATGACGTATCCTAAAGCCAGATGTTTTTTTATACCTATGTTGTTTGTCACTGTTAGCAGACTATCTGATCGACCCATTAAAACATACTGCTCCACCATCGTTTAAAAGAATCAAAATTCTGAATTTTAGTAGTTTCCAGATTAACCGTATATCCCTTGATCTTTAGCGAAATCTTTCCACCGGCTATTTGGAAAGAATAATTTTTTGGTCCAGTCAACACAAATTCTGTAATGAAATCCCATTGGTCCAGTTCTTAGACAAGTCACCCAGATAAAATCCTGTCAGGGGAATATATTCCCTGGGTTTTGCCATAAAAAGGACAGAGTCTGTATCAAAATACAGTACTCGCTCCTGTAACTGATGCCGCTGTAAGGATGGCTACAAATACGTTCAAAGTCACATTTATTTTTACAAAACAGCATTTCTAAAAAAGTCACGCAGCTTCCTTATTAATTCAGTGATAATTCTGTTGGTTTGTTGACCCAGCTTCCCCTCATTTAGCCCGTGATGAGGGGAATAAAAGTGACTCTTTCAGCCCTTTGTACAGTTTTGGCACAGTCACGTTTGCATGCACTCTCAGGATTGTTTTGTTTGTTTTCTCCCCAGTTCATCAAGCCAGAGCTTGGTGTTTGCCTGCCCTGTTCCAGACATGTTTATGGACTACCCTTTGAGCTTTGAACTTTGACTTTTGTTGTTATTATTCCCTTTCCTCTTACCTTTTCTCCCACTATGCTCTGAGCATTTCAGTATTTAAAATTTTCTTTTTGTTTCATGAAATCTGTGTTGTGTTTACCACTGTGCATGACATTAAACATATCTGCACTTGACTCCAGCCTGTGTGGAATCATTAGTTATGGATATGTCTTTGTATACACCATCTTTTACCATTTTGTACCAGTTTATAAATTCACCCCATTCTTTGGCAGACATTCGTGACAATCGGTAATGGGTAACATGCCACATATCTCAAATTATCCTTTGTGTTAAACCAGTGCGGAAAAAAAAAATATCTTTTCAAAGCCAAAGCTGCTTGGTAAATCTGACAGTTTACATTGAAAGAAACTGAGACTGTCTGTGTACCTTTGTTGGAAGTATGTGTCCATCATACAGAGAACTTTATTTCCTTGGGTGATGAGCCAAGGTACGATTTTGTTATTTACAAGTCATACCCACTGCTGTTGTGTGCAATAAAAGTATAATTTTTATATCTGTTTTTTCGGAAATGTTGGAAAAACTTTGTGATGCAGTCCTCCCCAGTAACAAACCACCTTCAATTATCAAAGGTAATAATTTGTATATGGACCAGGATGTACTCTTTTTGTTCAGAAAGCGAGCGTCGATATCATAAATTACATATTTTTACGTTTGTGGCTGTGGTGTGATAAAACAGTAATGCTTTTGCTTCGAACCGTTCTCTGCAGCATCTAACGGTGATTTGCATATTTTACACATCTTTTGTAAACACCGGTGAGGTTGTTTTGTTACAAGATACATTTTATTATAACCATAGCAATATTTATTGCAAATTCTGACCAATTTGTGTTGTATAAAGCATTCTTCTGATCTGCAAAATTGAATACAGTCTGTATGTAAGATGTCCTCTGTTTTTAAACAAATTCTTTCACAAATGTTACACATAAAAACACAATGGTGTGTGTATTTGATGTGAGTGTAAGGTTTGTGACAAGCCTTGCACACATTTAACATCTAGAAACCTTTCAAGTTTAAAATAACATAAAAATGGTGGTCTAATAATAGTAAAAAATAGGTTTTCTCATGTGGTTCACGAGATGTTTGAAAAGTTGGAATGGACCCCTGCTATATAAACTGTACATAATCAGAATTTTGATGTTCAAATAAAGACACATTGTTATGAAATGTGGTAGACAGAGCTGGAGGAGACGTTGATGCAGAACAAAAAAGTGAAGTTTATTAAAGAGTTGCTTGGAACAGAATAGGGCAAAGTAGAGAGTCAGGGGATGAGCAAGCAGACAGGGAGGATAACTTGACAATGGAACGCTGTGCACGGAGGGCCCTGGGTACGAGACGGAAGGCAGGGCGATGGCAGGAGGAGCGGACGTCGCAAAGGACCTGCCGGGAGAGAGCACAGCGAACAGACCAGCCCAAATGAACAACTAAACTAATGGAGCGCTTTGAAAGGGGAAACCCCAGAGAAGGAAGAGCTGTCCGAGAGAACGGGAAAGATAGGACAGCGAAGAAAGGAAGGTGAGCGTAGCGGAGAGGCTACGGAGATAAAGAAGTAGGAAAGTGATAGTGGTGAGACTGGCTAAGTGGACCCGGGTGAGCGAGTGGAGGAAAAAAGAGATAGAGAGAGAGGCAACAAAAGATGAAGGAAAAGAGAGGGGGCTGGGACACCAAAGGTTTGTATCTAAATAGAGCACAGGCAAAGATAGAGAAAATGTTAGTAGTCTATATACACTATTGTACAGGTCTAACATAAACCAGCGCGTGAGCGTGCTGGCTGGGGGCACTGGCTGCGAACCAATGCACTGCAGCCAACCGACCCGACACACTGCAAATAAAAAAAGAAGCTCTTAAACAGTGAAAGAGTGAAAGGAAAAAAGGGCCTAACTAAATAAATGAACAAAAACAGGAGCATGGGACAAAAGGGAGACAAACAAACTGCACACACACCCAAACACACAGGAAAGCAGGCACGCGGTAAACACATGCTCAACAATCGCACAGGGGAACAAACACTCACCAAACACGCACTCAGCAGATGAAGAGACGGAGAAGAGAAACAAACGAGATCATATGCTAGATAGATCTTACAGGGAAAAATGCTTGGTAAGGCAGGCTGGGCAAACCAATACTTCGCAAAGCCAGTCTGGAAAATGAGCCATAGATATAGACAGGAACCAGGAAGTGATTACAGCCACACCCTGTGAGGAGAGAGTTGAAAGGTTAGAAGGAGGGGCTAGAGGAGCGAGTAACAGGAGTGGGCATGGCCTGCTGGTTCGTAACACACATCTTTGAATGACACTAAATTTTCTGCTGAAATACCCATGTAATAATATGAAAGCCTCATTTTAACACTCCTTGTTGGTCAAGCACGTTTTCATCAGTTTAATTAAACTGCATGTGAAGCAGAAATTTTTATAAGCATTAAAAAATATAACCAGATGTCTGCTTTTTTTTCTTAAGAATTTCTGATGATAAAATACTATTTATCATTCGTCTACCCACACTGCCTTGAAAATTTCTCACTAACTGAATGTTCAGGTTGAGTGATCCGGCTGCCAGCAATTTTTCATTAGACTATACTACATAATTACTTCTACATAATTTCTACATAAAAAATGCTCCCCATGGGCTCCCGAGTGGCGCAGCAACAACGCGTTCGCCTTATCATCATCTTGCGTCACGTGTATCGGGGGGACGGATGGGAATTGGAGACGACTAAATTAGGGAAATCTGGGAAAATCTGGGAAAAATCCCCCCCCCAAAAAAAGAATGTTCCCCATTCATCTCACCACTATTTGAAAAACCACCAGTGTAAATAAAATTTGTCCCTGTAAGCTCATCTGTAAGATGCCATCTGGCCCAAGTAAAACACTTCTGACTTTACCCAGTAAAATTTGTACTTGACGATGTAAGGCATCTGAGAACTGCATTAAATTCAATCCTGTACCAAGGTCTGATAAATTTAATTGAAAACTGTATTCGCTGCAATTAAACAAGGGTCTGTGTCTCTCGTTCACTACACCCCCACCAAGCCCTGAAGGCCAGGGTGTGTCATTGTGGTTGAAATGAAATGGGTGTGGTTGAAATGAAATGTTTCATCATCCATTAAATTGCACATATCAAAAAAAATGATGGGGTCGTCCATGCATATAGACCCACCATTGTGTTCCTAATTCACAACATCTTCAAAGTTGATGCTCTGAATTCTGTGGTCAAAAGAAGAATTAATATCCTTGGGATTTCTGAAATCATGTTGAACCATCACTGTATCCTTGTAGTCATAGATCGTTTCTCGAAGGGAGCAAGATTTGTGGCTCTTCCAGGTCTGCCCACAGCCATGGAGACAGCGGAGACTCTCTCCCAAAAGGTGTTCAGGTTCTACGGCCTACCAAAGGATATAGTCAGCGACTGAGGGCACCAGTTAATTTCCAGAGTATGGACCGCATTCATGGACAAGCTGGGCATCATGGTAAGCCTGACCTCAGGGTTCCACCCGAAAGCTAACGGCCAAGCTGAGCAGGTTAATCAAAAACGACTACATTTTTAAGAATTTTTTTGCTACCTCCCCTGGGCTGAAAACACTCAGAACTCAGAACATGCCACACACTTCCACTGGTCTCACCCCATTTGAGGTAATCCTGGAATGGTATACCCTCTGCTACATCCCTGGATTGCTACACCGTCAGAGAGCCCCAGCATCGATGCCTGGTTTTGGAGGAGCGAGAGGATCTGGGCCCATGTCGATCAGCAACTTTCCAAGGCCATCGCACAGATGAAAAAGGCAGCAGACAAGAGACGAGGCCCCACACCCAACTACCTAACTCTCCCCAAACCCAACTTACTTCACGTCAGTCGGTTCAACGGAGTTCAGCACTTATTCTCATTCAAGCTAAGTATTTTTTCACTTTAGTCACTTTTGTAAATAGTCACGTTGCTCACTCCTTGTCTGCACTCTCAGCCTGCATTGTCTGTGTTTCCTCCCTAGTTCGCCAAGCCAGAGCAAGGTGTTTCCTTGCCTTCATTCCCGTCGCCTCGTTTGAACTACTTCTGAGTGTTTTGGACTGACTTTTGGTTTCATTTTTGCTCACTTGTTCCTTCCATTTTGTACCATGCTCTGTGCCTTTGTTTTTTATACTTTGTTTTATACTTAATAACATATTAAGAATAACTACGGGAATTCTCTAGAGGAGTGCATATTTCGGGTGCGGGTATGGGTGTGGGGACAGGGCAGAGAAGGCCATCAGCTATTGCCAGAGATACTGAAATATACAGAGATTAGACATACAACAATTCACAATGTTTTAGGTGGGCACCTTCTTAAGTCGTCCAGCGTGGATCCACTGTGGAAAAAGATCAGTTAGTACAGCGATGCATGTAACAGCGAGCACTACTGCTGGTTCTCTATAAAGTGGATCAGCAAGGCCAATTTTCTCGAGTTTCTTTATCAGCACCCTATCCCTCACCTGGTAGGGGTGTGTGTTGTCTACTGGAATGGAAGGTTTAGCCGAATTCACGCATTCCCAGTATTCGTTTAGAGTACTCACTGAGATGGAGATCTAAGTCACTCGTTCCCACAGCCTGCATACCTCGTTGCCAGGGCACAGGAAAAGGTAGCCCCATAACTACTTCATATGGGGAAAGGTGGTCCAGTGCTATCTGAGAGCTCATTCTCAGATCAGCTAACACAATAGGTAAAGCTTGAAACCAATTCTTTGACCCACTGTCTTGCATTGCTTTTCTAATTTTACCTTTGATTGTACGATTCACACGTTCTACCATTACGGACGATTGAGGGTGGTATGGAATGTGGAAACGCCAATTGATCTTAAGTTCTTTACACAACATTTGCATTACCTTAGAGGTGAACGGTGTTCCTTTATCTGAGTCTATCTCTACAGGGACACCAAATCTTGGAATGATTTCATTTGTCATTTTGAGCACTACAGTTCGTGTGTCCTCCTTAGCACAGGGGAATGCTTCAACCCATCTGGAAAATTTATCTACCATCACTAGTAGGTTTCTGAAAGGACCTTGTTTTGGCATGTGTGTGAAATCAATGTGCCATTCCTGGAATGGTGTGTCAGGTGCTGGCAAGTGCTAATGTACGGCCTCTGATTTAGAGGGGTTATTTTGTGTGCATAGTAAGCATTTGTCCAGCAGATTATGAGCATCGGTATGCAAATTTTTGATGCAAAATGTTTTTGTCAGATCCCCTACCACCCCCTTCATCCGCGATGAGTGGGACCATGAAATTCACAGACGAGAAATGGAGTGCAATGGCGAGGGAGGCAGACTCTATCCTCCTCATCTAACCAAACGCCATCAGTCTGTTTGGCGTGACATTGGTCCCAATGCTGATTATCAGAAAGGGAGGCAGAGGCCTGCAGAGAGGGCAAATCAATATCAGGTAGAACTGCACCAACCAGTGGGGATGAGGAGACTAGAGTGAGGTTAAGGAAGGGAGACATATCTTGGTCTGTGGCTGCTTTTTTGGCTGCGTGGTCTGCAAGTGAATTTCCCTGAATTTCTGGAGTGTTGCCAGATTGGTGTGCACGGGTTTTGACAATAGCAAGGGTGTTGGGGAGATGACAGGCCGTTATGAGATCCTGGACTAAAGTAGAACGAGAGACAGGTTTAACGTCAGCCGCAACAAAGCCTCTAGACTGCCATATCCGCCCAAAATCATGAGCCACCCCAAAATCAGTATAAATAGTGACATCAGAGTCTTGAGAAAGAATACAGGCAACACGTAAGCTTCTAACACTTCATTAGGCAATCTGCAAACAGAGTAACCACAATGGAGGACACCATCCACAGGTTTAGAACAGGAACCATCAACAAAGAGAATATCGCCTGTGGAAAGGGGAAGCGCATGTAAATCAGAGCGTATGCTAGTATCATGTACGATGGAAGAGAGGCAATCATGCGTGGGGTCATAAGGTTCACAATCATCTTGTGCACTCAAAAGACGCTGTAGAGCGTGAGCGATAGTGTCAAGAGAGGAAATAGGATTAATAGTGAGGTTTTCTATGGCTAGCAGAATAGTTTCATAGCCTGACGCAGTATATGAGAAACCTGATGGGGCGAATGCAAAATAATGTGAAAAGGACAATTTTCTCAGCATCTGTTACCATTAACGCACAGGCAGCGACAACACATAAACAGAAGGGCAAACCTTGTGCCACAGTGTCAAGGGTTTTGGAGAGAAAGGCACAGGGATGCTTCCCCCCATTCTCCTGGGCCAGGACCCCAGAAGCTGTTCCAGCTTGATGAGAGACCCACAGGTGGAAAGGAAGTTCATAGTTAGGGAGGCCCATGGCGGGGGCCATACAGAGAGCATGTTTTAAGGAGTCAAAAGCGGAGATCATATCCTCTGTCCACACTATGGGCTGAGTGTGGTTGTCGCTGTGGCGTATGGCAGAACGCAGACATTTATCATACACAGAACAGTCAGGAATCCATTGACGACAATAATTAATGAGTCCCAGGAAAGCCATAAGCGCGTGCTTGGTTGCTGGACGCTGGGTGTCCATGATGACCTTAACCTGTTCCGCAGTGAGTTTCCTGGAACCATGAGAGAGTTCGTGGCCGAGGTACTGTGCAGTGGGGAGGCAGTACTGTAACTTAGTCTTGGAGACCTTGTAGCCTTTCTGTGCCAGGAGAGAGCAGTCAGAAGGTGGCGTCCTGGCAGAGTGCAGGAGACTCGGCAGAAACTAGGAGGTTGTTCGCGTATTGGAGCACCAAGAAGCCTGGAGGGAGATGGAGGTCAGCTAGTGCATCTCGGACTACGGCCATGAAGACCGCAGGAGAATCAATGTAACCCTGTGGCAACCTGGTCCACGTGTATTGTCGTCCCCTGTGCGTGAATGCAAAAAAAGGCTGGGTCTGCGCACCTACTGGGATGCTGAAAAATGCAGAACACAAGTCAATGACAGAGAAACAAGCATGATTGCATGGAATGGATGTCATAATGTAGGCACATCTGGCACAACTGGTGCAACTGGAACAATCAGATCATTAATCTTTCTCAAATCCTGTGTAAATCTCCATGTGCCATCTGATTTTGAGACTGGATTAACAGGAGTGTTATAAAGACTGGTACATGGAACAACAACACCCTGCTTTAACAGAGAAGAGAGAGAACAATGTCAATATCATTCGCCTTTGCAGGTGATACAGTATGCTTCTGTTTAATATAGACTGGCTTAAGATGTTTAAGCATTCTCGTGTTCAGCCCAGAGGGAGGGAGGGAGAGCCTCTTAGCGGAATTTTCTTTGTTAAAAACGACTAGCGACAAATCGAGCTTCTATTTCTGGTGGTTTTTTTTTTTTTTTTAGCTGTTTATTCTATCACTCTTTCTGACTTCTATTGCAGTTTCTGTCCAGCATCCACCACTGCCCTCTACATAAGGCGGAGGAGCTGTATTAGTTATGGGTTTGGGTATGGCTTTTAGAACCTTCTTTGGCATACAAATTCATTGTGACACATCCCCTTCCCTTTTCATTTCATACCACTTCTGGTAAGATTCCATCACCCTGCCCTTCATACATCATCCGGAAGGCAGAAAACAAATAACCTGGGTCAAAGTACCTTCTCTGGGTAATTTGAGGAGCTGCTTAAGTCCACCCGGCCAAATTGTCAACCCACGGATCGACATAGTATGCAAGACCACAGCGGCTCATCCAATCTCTAGGCGACTCGCCAGGATTAGGCTTAGGGAACGAGGCACCCATATTACACAAGACACAACACAACACAATTTCTGCGCAGTAAGGGTAAACACAGAGGAGTATCTATCTGCTAAGACCAGCAAAGACCAGACAGTACATTCACAGATATATAAAATTAATTCTCACTGTGTTGTTTATTAACTTCCTTTCCTGTTTACTTTCTTTCATGACAATAATTTCATTATATATCATTATTGTTAGAAACCAGCAGGCCACACCCACTTCCTTTTCTCGCTCCTCTAGTCCCGCCTGTTAACCTCTCACCTTTTTCCTCACAGGGTGATCCGGTAACTACTTCCTGTTTCCTTCTCTACTTATACCTCTCGTGT
>JAOVYV010159643.1:0-10757 GCA_025674545.1 Hassar affinis
GAGAGCGAGAGAGAGACGGGGAGTGACACAGGGGGAGGGAGAGAGAGACAGAGAGAGACAGAGAGAGAGAAAGAGACAGGGAGAGAGACAAGGGAGAGAGAGAGAGAGACAGAGAGAGAGAAAGAGACAGGGAGAGAGACAAGGGGGAGAGAGAGAGAGAGACAGAGAGAGAGAGACAGAGAGAAAGAGAGAGACGGGGAGAGAGACAAGGGGGGAGAGAGAGAGAGAGAGAGAGAGAGAGAGAGAGAGAGAAAGAGACAGAGAGAAAGAGAGAAAGAGAGAGAGACAGGGGGAGAGAAGAAGTCACAGAATCCTTAACGAGCTCCCAAGTGACCTTGGTGTGTGTGTGTGTGTGTGTCAGAAGAGTCTGGCTCTAGTTCTGTGACACTGTATAGCCTGAAAAGGCAAACAGTGCACTTTAGCAGTTGTGTATGTGTATGTATGTGTATGTGTGTGTGTGTGTGTGTATGTGTGTGTGTCATAGCACTGTTCTTCTTTCTACGTCTTTTCTCCTCTTCCTCTTTTAAATGCAAATATGTAAATAAAGCGAACTGTATTTCACCTCTAAATCCAAACCAGCTGAGACTAGCACAGCGATGCGAGCAGACACGTCTCTCTGTCCTGATTGGTTAGTCGCTGGCGAGCCACATTATACGCTCTTTCATGTTGTTCATAATATCTTTTTTGAAAGCTTGCCAGAAATGTTTTGACGAGACGTGTACATCTAGACGGCTCTCAGGGCACAAGCGGGAGGTTTTTTTTTGCCTTGCGAGCGAGAGTTCTCTTTACCTCAAACAAAGATGTTGTTCATACACTCATCATTAGTAACTGCCTGGTCAATCAGGCTAATAGTGTATTTACATATTAGAAAACAAAACCAACTTAATGTGTTTAGTCATGTACCAACTTGCCACACTAAAGCAGTGACCTTCAAGAGTAAGATTGCTCTTGATGCCGAAGGTACTGAAAGGAAAGCAGTAATTCTAACTCCCTGCACCTCTCCATCACTCATTTACATCACAACAGGTGTTGATGGAGGGCTCCTGTCCTGAGGAAGTGTCAGTAATCCCAGGGTTAAGGTGACTGTGATAGGTGGAATGTCTGATAATATTGTTAATGCTGGTCGGAAATACAAAAGTGATAGCTCAAAAATGAAACTACTTTCTGGTTCACACTCGCTTCATGTTAATACCTGAACACAGATATGGACCGTGGCACGGTGGTACAAGGGTCAACCACAAAAAATTGGTAAATCATCATCCCATATACACAAAATCTTCACACTTCTTCTCATTGTCTGCTTTACATTCATCTGAAAATAAAATCCTTAGAAATTTAGAGTGAAAAAGAATGTGGAAGGGGAAAGAAATAAAAATAAAAGGAGCGAGAGAGACAGAAAGACACTGTCTCCGTGCTGGGTCGGCCCCTGGGAATCGTCGTCATGGCTACATCCTTTCAGCAGCACCCAGGATCCCAGCGGTGCGGGAAAAGAAGAGGGGAGGAAATAAGAGATGCAGAAAGCAAAAAAAAAATAAAGAAGGAAATGAAGGGCAAATGGAGAAAGACAGATGAACAGAAGTCTTACGTTCGATTTAGTTGGAGCTCTGAAAATTTAGTTTAAGAGGGAAGGGGGTGAATATTTTTTTCACAGTACTTTATAACAGTATGTGCATAATTTATAATTAGGGCTGAGCAACATGACACCAGTTGATTTGATGGTAAAATTTAAAACTGATAAAATATTAGACCCAATATGGACCCAACATTGTTATCCGAGTCACATATTACTTCTATTTCTAGAACTTTCTTCCTTCACTGCCTAATAAACCCCTGTTCAAAGTATGTAAAAACATTAAGTTATCAAAAACATGGCTTCAGCCCCTGAGGAAGTCTGTGTGGAACGTCTCTGAACCCTGGCAACTGATCAAGCTACACAAATGTCAAAACAGAAGTAGCAGTAAAAGCACTAAGTGCACTGAAAAGTGTATTTACAAGCCTGTGGAGAAACCGGTGATGAATCGACAGCCTGAGGTCAGACAGAACGCTGCACTCAGGCTCACCGCTCACCGCTCACAAGCCCTGTGTTTACAGATGCTTTCCATCGAGCTGTCCTTATAGGGCACGCGGTCCTGGTCCTGGCACGGGCGAGCGGGGCATCGGGGCACAAACCAGGAGACGCACGGAATTCGAGGAAGTCGTGAGGAAATGATACGAGTGAAAGAGGACAATTGCGGGAAAAGATGACTGGTGGATTGGGAATTTTGCAATGGAGATGTAATAAACGAAAACTCAGAGAGAGAGAGAGAGAGAGAGAGAGAGAGAGAGAGAGAGAGAGAGAGAGATGCTTATACAACCACTATAGCTGACATCAGCTGCATGAATATTTCACACAGCGGCACTGAAAGGGAACTCGGCGCTGCAGTCTGCACTAAACTACCTGGACTAAACTAATATAGCCGACACGCCTACTTGAGCTGAACCATTATTCCTGTACAGGAACATACGAGAAATGTACGAGAGATGAGCAAAGACAGAGCTGGAACACAAGAATGAGACACTGAGCGTCAAAGTCACTGGTTTCTCAAGGACACTGCGGAGAGTGTGTGGTACAGAGAGCAGGCGGGCAGGAATAGGAGAAGTAAACTGGGAATACACACAGGGGTGTGTGTGTGTGTGTGTGTGTGTGTGCGTGTGTGCGTGTGTGTGTGTGCGTGTGTGTGTGTGCGTGTGTGTGTGCGTGCAGGTGTGGAGAGCTCGGTCTTCCCTGTCCTGAAACCATTCAATCCACCAGAGACTAATCTCTCTCTGTCTGTCTGTCTGTCTGTCTCTCTCTGTCTCTGTCTGTCTCACACTCTCTCTCTCACTCTCACACACACACACACACACACACACACACACACACACACACACACACACACACACGCTCCATATCTGGAGAGGAAGTCAGTGTGTATTGATTCCTCGCTGCATTACTCTAACCTAAATTCAAACGTTCTATACAAGTCTCTAAAGCCTCACTGTGTGACCACGCCGCCATATATACGACTGAAAGATTTATAGTGTTTATAGATTTATAGACCAAACTTTATAGCGTGTAAGTCAGCAGACTAGCTGTGTTAGCAGTGTATCATCTTAGAATGTTAGCTAGGTGGCTATAACTACATATATTGCGTATGTGTGTGTGACCACAGCGGAACGCTTTACCAATTTCTTGCACATATCTGCTAACTGCATGGCTGAATGCTCGAATCTGATTGGTCAGAATATTTGCTATTTTTGTATAACAGCCTGACTCGGTCTGTGACATGAGCGACAGGTTTATAGTAACGCTTTTCTTCGTAAGGAGAAGGGTTTGATTAAAAAAAAATAAACCTTAATACAATCTGTGATGCTTTTATTTAATGCATTGATAAATAAATCAACACAAAAAAAACGGGTGTGGGGTTTTGGGATGGGATGGAAGGGATCTAGGATATCTCAGAAAAGTGCGACATACTGTGACATATTTGCTCATGATATCGATATTATATAGTCATATCTCCTGGCCTTAGTGGAAACACTGGACGTGTTTTGGAAAACCAAATCTTAGAAAGCAGCCTCTGTGAATCAGGAGCTTGCGTATGAGGCTGAACATTGTGTGTGTGTGTGTGTGTGTGTGTGTTACAAAAAGCCAGTGGCAACAACTCAGTGGTGTCTCTGAGGAGGTGTAGGTGTAGGTGTAGATCAACATGGTGCTCGGGTTTGTGCCGCAGGACTTCAACATGTACAACATATCCATCAGCATGGAAAAACGCCACAAGGAGTCTCAGTGTTAAACGAGTCTTATGATTCCTACATGCCACAAGATGGAAAAACCCCCCCAAAAAAACACATGCACCAGAAAGCCAGCATCCATAACTAATCCTAATCCTGAACTAAATCCTCGGAGCATGATGCCTCGACATAGTGGACTGAGTGCCCTGAAATCTGAGATCAAATAATTGCAGACGAGATCTGCATTGTGTGTGTGTGTGTATGAGTGTACAGTTAAATCAGACGCATACTGAAATTATCCCTGATCCCGACGTGGTGGGACTTATCGTGACGGCTTTGCGAAAGCTTTTCAAGCCCGCCCGTGACCCGAGAGACAGCTCTGCCTCCGTGTAAAGCAGGATCCGAGCTGTCTCCTCTGCCCCCGCAGCATTTGGCACAAAAACAGCAGAGCTGCAGCTTTTAATGGATTGTGCAGAATTCAAGTGGATGTAATAGTTTCACTTCAGCCCTTCATGTTCCATCTTTTAATCTCATCATACTCGTGCTTCGATATTACACTTTCATACATCATGATAACAGTCATTATCAGCACTAGACTCCATTTTAAACCATTTTAAACCTCAGTAGCTCTAGTTCTTGCTTCTGTGAGTTTTAAAACTTTAATGCATTTGCCATATTGTGCAGAGAAGGACAATGTGAGTAAGACTCCAGCACCAGAAATCAAATGAAAAGAGAGAAAGAGAGAGCGAGAGTTTGAGAGACCTACTCTTTGGCTATGTCTTCCTCTTTGTTCCACTTCCTTACAGACTGACACGACCTGAAACAGACAAACATGCACGTGTTAACATTTAGAAGGCATGCAGAATTAGCCCTCGTTTTTTAATCACATAGGACAAGAACACACACAAAATTTTCATATCACATTTACAAGAAATCTAGTTCTCAGGAAAATATTCATAAACATTCCTACTTGTGTTTCTAGTCATCTAATGAGTGAGATATTTCTGAGTTACTGCGATTTTACACAGGTATTCCAACAGGTTTGATTCAAAGACAGCGTTTTGTCGTTTACTTGCCGTTTCAGCTCTCTGAGCTTTGCCTTATTTGGGGTTTTGTGGGCTTTTGTATTAAAAAATGATCTAGAAGAGCTTTTAATCATTAAATCAATGAAACTTTTATCATCAGCCACACATGTAAAACACGGATCGAGTTATGGCACACAGCCTGGAAAGGAAAGACTGAGGAAAACAGCCCGGATCGGGAAACGACTCGGATCAAGGACGTCGCCAACATACAGAGTGTAAACAGGAGGTTAAGAAAGAAGTGGAGCACGGATTAAACACACTGCTGGCTTAATGTGTCATTTCAGCCATGATGACGGGCTAAACAGCACACGTTGCTCTACTGCTGCCTGGAAAACAGCCATGTATTCCCACTTCACAACACACACACTCAGACACAAACCCTGAAACCCACACACGCACACACAGGCTATTTTTATTACATTTACAGCGTTTAGCAGTCGCCCTTGTCCAGAGTACCTTAGAAGAGCTTTGGATTCTCTATCAAAAACACATCCTCATGCTAGTTCAGAAGAACAGTGACTAAAAGCACCATGGAGAACATTTAGTGAAAAACTAATCCTTTTATAGTATTAACACTGATTAAATAATACATTTAAAACAAGACAAAGCATTAAATAAGAAAAAAAAAACAGCTGATACTATTATTATTATTTCAATAATAATTACTATTTTAGTAATATAAGATCTGTAATCTGATAAATATAAGCTACTTAAAGAATAAGAATATCAAGGTCTTCTTTGCAAAGACAGGATTAAGACAAAGCAGGCCGGGTTGAACAGCAGTCACAAGCACAAGTCGTCCATCTCGTCATCCCAACTTGACTAGACACACAGTTGCGGTTAAAAAGGCGCCATCTGTGCTTCATTCATTTGGTGTTTCGGCTCGAAGGATTAGTCGAAGCTCGACTCATTACTGCGGCTCTCGTGTGCACTCCTGAACAGGTTTCACCTATAATTAATTTCTCATCTATTTATCCTCCGAAGTGATGGAATTGATCAGGGTGGCAGGATGCCAAGGCTTCAGCGGTGGTGTTTAGACGAGCTCCTGACTGATGATAAATAAATAAGGCTGTGAGAATGGATTTCTATAACAGCGCTGCATCTCTAATCTCTGTGATATGGAAATGTATTTGCATTGCTGCACCTGCGTTCTCAAGCCACAAGCCTCATTTTATCCTTCAGGGAGGAAAAACGGTGGGAGAAAGAAAGAGGGAAGGGTAAAAGAAGTGATACAAATTAAAGGAAGAGATAAACCTGTATCTCTGTCTGTCTTAGTTAAGCATGAAGCGTTTTTTCCCACCTTACAAGACAAAGACAGAAAGAAGAGCTGCACACTGAAGGAAAAAAGTTGAGGTGCGTTGTGTTACTGTTACGGCTCGATATGTCGATCAGCTTGTACTGAAGATACTTCGGGGACTACTAGGGGATAAAATCCATCACACTGATCAATAGTAGGTACTATAAGGAAAGTTGCAACACAACAATGCTAACACCCACTGGAATGTGTTAGACTGAATGGAAAGCAGTGATTCAGTCGAGCTGAGAGCAGGTGTGTAGAGAGTGTAGAGCTGCTTCAGTTACATGCTACAGCTTTGTACATCCATTCATTCATCTATGCATCCATCACCTCCAGCTGCTGTTCAGCTTTCAGCATACACAAAGGTCAGAGGAATCATTAACACTGAACACCTTCACTCAGCACTAAACACCGGTGTGGTGTCCATCTGGTACAGTCTGAGCTTTTCAACATCAACACCGCCATCACCATCAACACCAGTATCAATACCCCCATACGCACTGCCACAGCACCACCACCATCAATACTACCAACACCATCAATGCTACCAACACCACCACCATTAACACCACCAACAATGCTACCAACACCATCAATGCCACCGACACCATCACTATTAACAATACTACCAAGACCAATACCATCAATGCTACCAACACCATTAATACTACCACCACCACTAACACCACCAACACCATCAATGCTACCAACACCATTAATACTACTACCACCAAAAATACTACCACCACCACCATTAACACCAACAATGCTACCAACACCAGCAACATTAACACCACCATCAATACTACCATCAATGCTACCAACACCACCACCAACACCATCATTACTATCACCACAAACACCACCACCACCAATGCTACCAAAACCATCAATACTACCACCAACAATACTTCAACACCACCACCATTAACACCACAATCAACACTGCTTCCGTCAACACCAGCTTCAACAGCACAATCAACAACAAAACCTTTAGCAACACCATAACTAACCTCAACACCATTCATACATCACATGACCACTGATATAATTTCACTTCACCTTATAACAGCAGCACTCTCTCATAAATTAAAGAAAGAAATAAAGAAAGAAAGAAAAAAGAAATTCAGAAACATTAAATGAAAGAAAGAAAAACAGACAGAAAAAAGGAAGTAAGGCAAAAAGTCAGGTGTGAGAACGAGTGCATTCGGTTTCAGCCTGGCAGGAGAGAATACAGATATTCTAATTAACACCATGATCAGCAGAGAGCACAATGTTCAGCTTTATTATTCACACACATCCACCCACAAATCCCCACATCCACACACACACAAATCCCCATACATCCCTGCATCCCCATACATCCCCGCATCCACACGCATCCCTGCATCCACACACACCCTGCTGGAACTGATCCCTAAAGTTTATTCTGGACTCACATCATCCATGCAACCCTTTGAAACCTGAACGTGATTAGAAGGACTTCAGTGATGACAGCAGTGACAGTATCTCAAAGTGACATGCTGCCTGCCTGACTGAAGAAAATCCCCAATTACCATCAGCAGCTTCTGCTCCAGATGTGCTCGACAGCGTGCAGCAAATAAACAAAGAAAGAGGAACCATGCAAAAATTGAAAGAGTGATCGAAAGAAAAGAAAATGAGAAAATGCAAATGAGGTGCAACGAACGCAGCCAAATCAGGGCAATATCTAAAGAATGATAGTCATTCTCTCTCTCTCTCTAAGCGATGCACCGATACTATAGACTCCTTCTATAAATGCTGAACAAACATCTCCCGAAATACACGTCACCACATCAACAATTACATACTATAGTTTGTTAAGCGACAAAATCAGTATCACAAGTTCCTGCGAATGAGCCAATACTATAGAAACAATAACCTATTACAAAGAGCATGGTAACGTAAACTTCTTGCCAAAACTATTGAATACAAAAAAGATCCTGCATGTTCTGACCAATCAGATTCGAGCATTCAGCATTCAGTCAGGCAGTGGTACAAAAAGTGACAAGGGATGTCGTAAGAATAGAAAAGCATTCACACACTGAACGGTTCCATGTAAATGGAGAGATAGTTTTAATGTTTTCATGAATGCAATATGATCTGATCATGTATTTTCAGAATAAAATCACCTGAGCTCAGGTTGCTTACTTTAACCAGGTTCGTTCCCTCAGTAGTAAATAAAGCAGCGATCCTGAGGAACACGCTGCTATTTTTGAACGCAGTGCACATGTGGGGCGTGAAGCACTAGGCAAAGTTTGTTACTCGCTGCTTCTCTAATGATCAAAATATTCCGAGCGGTTCAACAGTTACAGCCTTGCTAACAGGCAAAAACATTTCCGCCCCACAGACGGATCCGGGCCGCATGCTCAGGCTGGACACTGGCCACGTCTGTGCGGGGTGAAAATGTCTCCGGCTACAAGCTGAATGTGTAATTGAGGAGCAGGAGGACAGTTAGTGCATTCAGGTCTGATCCCTGTTATCAGAGCTTTCCACCCTGACTTTGCCTCGCTGTTCACTGGCCGTCTTTGTTCTCCGAGTAACTCGAGTAAATAGACTCGATGTTCACATTGAAGTGCTGAAGTGAAGGAGAAAATGGTCCGGCGCCTCCAGTGAAACCTCTTAGACAGCTGAAAACACCGACGTCTCAGGATACAGCATCATATTCGGTCACGATTATTCCTTAAGAGCCGTGTACTTTTCTGTCTCAGACAGTGCTACAACAGGGGAGTGATGAAAGAGAACAATTTATTTCAGTCACAGAACATCATCATCATCTGAAGCTCTATTCTGGTTGGATTTGTTTAGCAAAGGAATGTCTGTAAAAATGTTTACTCCTCTGTGATAAAATAATACGTCAAAGGCGTACTCAGACACAGGATAATCCTGTACTGTCCTGTTTAATGAAGTTAAATAATGATTACTACTAACTATTGAACTAAAATCAATATCAATAATCAATATACATAAGGAGAGGAAAAAAGTACTAGGGAGTAAAATGATGGTATGATTAATACACTGGTATTTGAGATTTTAATCCTGTCCATGCACTGTCTGAGAGACTTTTAAATACAATCTCCGAGTGCTGACTTACTTATCTAGTGTATATGCAAAAGTGCAGTCATTACAACCCAGTAAACCAGAACAGCCCGGTAGCTCTGCAGAGACAATAGTTGAAGTGTTTGCTTTGCTTCTGTGAGATTAAACAAAAGATTAACTACTCCTCAGCTCCTTATGAATCGAGCTAAATGCTACGGCGGTTAACCAATCACAGCAGGTCATGAAGAGAGTGGCTTCCAGCTGCTTTCGCACAAAGAGCCTTCTGTTAATCTCTCTCAAACATGACCTCCAGATCGCCATAAAAACCCTGACACCACCTGATGTCTCGCCAATCCGTGGCCATCTCCGCAACCAGGACCGCCCTGCCTTCACTCCCAATTTGTGCCATGTTAGTCATAAATATTTACCCAAATGCTATCTACAGCCAAGAAAGTAGCCTCAGATTTTGTGAATTGAAGTGGGTCAGTTTAGCAGGAGCACTAAAGAGGGAAAAAACAGCGCTGTAGTAAGACTTGCGTCTGGTCTCAAGATACTTTCTGTATCAACTTTTGACAGCACAAAGTTTGGCAAGAAGTAATTCAGTCTCCCAAAAAACTGATACGAATAAAGCTGAATAGCTGAAGTAAAAGCGTAGTCTCAAAAAGGACCTGACGGCTTTCAATCAATTCGATTTCATATAGACTCCTTCCTCATTCTGGATGTGATGCCATAAAACAGACTTACTCAAAGCTTTTACCGTCCAGCAAAAAGAAAACCCTTGTGAAATTATTGCCTGTTATTCACTGAAAAACAGAATTACATAAAAACACAGTTTTTCACAACAAATAATAATAATATCACTTGCTTAACATCCCTCCTGAAACTGGAAAGGCTTTGACCATCTCTGGAAACAGAAGCAAACAAAAAGGGCTGTTTTTTCCCCAGTCCAAATTCTCATCCTCGTTGCTGTTGTTCAGACGAAAACACAAAGTTCTCATCGTTTACTGAAATACTTCTCTGGCTTCCCTAAAAATATACATTTTTGAACATCAGAGCCATTTTGATCATACATATGTACATTTAACAAATATGGATTTTTTTTTTAATTCACTTAAACTACAGAACCGCCACAGTGACGGAGTGGCTAAATGAAAGAAATACAACTGGCCTCATTCTCTCAAACCGTCACTTGTACCTCTATCTGGGCCATGGCCCGTTTCCCCTAACTTGTGCTCCTGCGGTCACCATGGAAACGGGTCTTAAGGGAACAGCGAGATCGGAAACAGCATTGAAAAGCAGTGTTGAAGCTGTGTGTGTGTGTGTGTGTGTATGTATGAGGTCACTGGATGGTCCCAGGAGCCATGCTGCAATAGATGAAGGGAGGTGTGTCTAATCAACTGCTGGAAGATACATGTCAAAAACACACACACACACACACACACAGCTCCATGACTTTTAATCAGCTTCTAATTAGGAGGTTATAATGAGTCAGTGGGCGGCACGGTGGTGCAGTGGATAGCGCTGTCGCCTCACAGCAAGAAGGACCCGGGTTCGATCCCCGGGTG
>JAOVYV010159738.1:0-10743 GCA_025674545.1 Hassar affinis
AAACAGACATATAACAAGGATTATAATGACTAGGGGTGCCACAGTTGTGAGCAACCATGGACCCCAGCCACCAAGTAGCTTCTGAAACCATGAAAGCCAAGACTGGTCTACAGAAGTTGGCTCATGAATGGCATAATGCATGTGTTGCAATATATTAGTCACATTATCATGGACATCAGGGACAGCAAAACAGCAGGAGGTATTCAAAACTTTATACAGGCCTCCCTAAGCAGCCATCAAAAGGTCTAGAGCTAGTCTATGTTGGAAGACTGCTTGGTGCATAGAATGTAATTCTCTGTTAATTAGGGACAGAGCTTCGCTAGTCGCATTAGCCAGCACTAACAGTTGGTAGGCAAGGCCATTTATTTTATTTAGGGCAGTAGTGGTGCCACCACCTAAAAACAAGGACCATCCAACGTTAGCGCCAAGAGTGGTCCAAGGGTCAGCCAATTAATCTAGCAGACTGGGAGTGCCAGATTGCAATTCTGGAGGTTACAAATGCAGGTGTACAGCATCCCTTCCAAGCATGAAATGTTAGATTTGATGGACCTATGCCAAATGGCAAAATGGGATCGGCCCAATTGCCACAGACCCACATGATATTATCATTGTTCATCCCAGGGTCTATGGGCGGTCCCCAGCTAGTGTTATTCACTGGACTAGGACCCCTAGAAAGAAAGATTCCATGGTCTGATTGCAAATAAATATTATGTATACAAGAAGTATGACCTATAAACTTATTGGGAATGCCCTTAAAATAGCTGCTACCACAACAAAGACAAACCTGTCCTGGTACCTGAGGAACTGCAAAATAACCTGGTACTTGAGGAGTTTCCTGCTTCCTAGAGCAGTAGATATCCTTCAAATAATCAGTGTAGATTTGTGCGTTTACCACACTATCATTATTCATAGCAGCAAAGAGTAAGTAACGTATTCCTGCTGTGATCGAACAACGGTCCCTGGAATCCTGTAACAAAAGGTCAGAGTGGTGCAGAGGAAACACCGCCCAATCTATATGAAAGGCATGACATATGAAACAGTAAGTGTTCTGAGGGGCAACAGCTACTGACAGGGCACAAGCAGTATTACCCCCACAGTTACTTAAATGGGGGTTCAGCCTAGGTACAAAACTAATAGCTCTAAGTTTATGTGGTATAGTTGCGTCATCAGTGACATTGTATATAAGTCTGGCGGCCAGAATGGTTGTTGAAGTGACAAGAAGAACAAATATGTACAAAGTAAATTTCATTGTGATGGCACCACCTGGGGGCACTCCCCAGAGATGCAGAGAATTCTAATATAAAGTGACCTATGTGTGTATGTGAGAAGATGCGTGTTGCTTGTGTGCAGTGGACCTCCCTAAGAGGCCTCTTGATTGAAGTCTCATCTCTCGATGGCAAAAGGGGATCTCTTCAGTCTACTCACATGAAACCATTGAGGATTATCAGCAGTCAGTACAGCGATGATGGTAGTTGGTGGGCAGTATGCAGCTTCTCCAACCTTCCTTGGGATAAGGGGCTAGAACTGTATCCCCCAGGGTTTCAACTTGGGGTAGTAGAACAAACAAACATGTAAAACAAACAATGACAAACAAACACAAAATGCGCAGCAGGGAGGGAGTAACCTTAACCTTAATTTTAAGATTGTTTTTAAACTTTCGTTTTTAAACTTTCTACAGCTGTTCCAATTCGACAGCAAAGAGCTTAACTTTGTTGTTTGTATTTCTTTCTTTCTTTCTTTCTTTCTTTATTATTATTATTACTATTTTTTTTTTGCAGAGAAGCACTAAGCAGGATTTCCCATTGACCAAGAGAAAAAAAATCAAACCGGCGTGCGGACCATCTTAGTCCCCAAATCACCCCTCTGATTTGACAAAGACAAACAAAGAACCAAACCGGTGCGCAGACCGTCTCAAAGTCCCAAATCGCACTCCGGTTTGCCAAACAAACAAAGAGAGAAAAAGTCAAATCGGCGAGCAGACCATCTTAGTCCCAAACCGAACAAAGAAACCAAACCGTCTCAAGGTCCAAAAGCACCCCTCCGGTTTGCCAAGCAAACAAAGAGATAGAGAGAAATCCCAAACTTAAATTGGAGAGGAGTACCTTAAACGCCAGACACCCTTCAAGTTTGGCAGACTAGGAGAGAGAGAAGGCTGCCTTCTATTCTCCTTAGTGCGCGCACACACTGCTCAGCGCTAAGCAGATTATTTTTTCTTTTTTTCTTATACCCACAACAAACAAACCGAGCTGGTCATAACTCGGCCCGATTCGGCGAAGTGCAAGTTTTCTTAATACTTCACTGCCGTTACTCCGACCCGTCCCGTGCACGACCCGCTGCTTTCCACGCTCTCTGAACTTGCCCCTGCCCCTGACCCAGGTGGAAACCCAGATACCTTACTTCCACCCGTCCAATCGCACACTTCTTCGGGTTGGCGGTGAGCCCCGCCCACCTCAGCGACTTCAGGACCGCCCTGAGATGTTGTAGGTGCCGCAACCAATCATTACTAAAGATGATAATATCATCTAAATACGCTGCCTCGTATGCACTATGTGGCCGCAGCACCCTGTCCAACAGACGCTGAAACCTGGCTGGAGCCCCCGAAAACCCGAACGGAAGGGTAACAAATTGGTGTAAACCAAACAGGGTGGAAAAAGACGTTTTTTCCCGGGACATTGGAGTCAAGGGGATCTGCCAATATCCCTTAGTCAAGTCCAGCGTCAAATAAAAGCGAGCGGCGCCTAAACGGTCAAGCAGATCGTCAATCCGGGGCATGGGATACGCATCAAACATGGACACCGTGTTCACTTTTCTATAATCCACACAGAAGCGGACCGACCCGTCCGGTTTCGGAACCAAAATGACCGGACTGCTCCACTCACTGTGGGATTCCTCAATCACCCCCATGTCGAGCATGGCCTTAAGCTCCTCCCCTACTATTTGTTTTTTAAATTCAGGGAGCCTATAGGGACAACTACGAATGGTGACGCCTGGGGGTGTCTCTATGTGGTGCTGTATGAGGTCCGTGCGTCCCAGTAGGGCGGAGAACACGTCAGGGAAATCCCACCGTACCCGCGCTATGTTGGCAGCTTGGGAGGTGGAGAGGTGGCTACCAATTTGGACCGGAGTGAAAATGTTTGGATTTTTAGCTACCGCCGGTCCGAGCTCATCTCTTCTCCGGAACCAGCGTTGCCAAAGCCGCCGACTGGGGTTCTTTCCATGATTTTAATAAATTAACGTGGTACAGCTGACGGGCTCCTCCCCTATCGGTACGTACGACCTCATAATCGACCTCCCCAACTCGCCGTGTGACCTCAAAGGGTCCTTGCCACTTGGCGAGTAATTTGGAGCTCGACGTGAGTAGGAGAACGAGTACCTTTTCTCCTGGAGTGAAAACATGTAGCTGAGCAGCTCTGTTAAACAGCCGGGCCTGTCGTTCTTGTGCCTGGAGCAAATTCTCCTGTGTGAGGGAACCCAGTGTGGAGTTTTGCTCGCAGGTCAAGGACGTACTGAATTTCATTCTTGCTTTTGGAAGGTCCCTCCTCCCAATTTTCCCTCACGACATCCAAAATGCCGTGAGGTCTACGTCCGTAGAGAAGTTCGAATGGGGAAAATCCTGTGGAGGCTTGTGGGACCTCTCGGACTGCGAACAACAGAGCTTCCAGCCACTTATCCCAACCTTTTGGATCCCCATGCACGAACTAACTAATCATACCCTTTAGTGTGCGATTAAACCGCTCGACCAGCCTATCGGTTTGTGGATGGTACACGCTGGTGTGAATCGATTTTAATCCCCAATAACTCATATAACTGGTGCAAAGTGTGGGACATGAACGTTGTGCCTTGATCTGTCAGGATTTCTTTCAGAATCCCGACCCGGGAGATTACAGAGAAGAGTGCCGCCGCCACCTCCGCCCCCTCTTCGCCCTGACGTGGAGCTGCCGTGGACGAGGAGGATTCCCCTGTCCTTTCCCACACCTCGTTCACTCTTCCACTTACTGGCTTCACACAGGACCCATCCGCACACAAAAAAACCCCCGGCCAATTCGTCCCCAAAATTAGAGGATGGGAGAGGTGGGGATTAACCGCAACCTCGACGCTATGCTTTTGTCCCCGGAATTTAATGGTGGCAGTAAGGACTGGATAAGTGTGAATATCCCTGTGCACACACCTTATTTTCACCAGTGACGCTTTTCCCAAAGCCTTGTCTTGAACCAGGCCTTGGTGAATTACGGTTTGCATGCAGCCGGAATCCACCAAAGGCCTGGTGTGTAACCCCTTGCACACTCAACGGAACCTTATGCGTCCTTGCCTGGCCGTGGGCGGCCAGTGGTGAGTCCGGGATCTGGATCACGGTCCCGACCTCCACCCCGGGGCACTGATCCTGGAAATGCCTGGGATCCCCATATCGCCAACAGCCCGGCCCAGACCTCCTGCTGGCACCTGAGGTGTGTGGCTCCTGGCCCTGCCGGACAAACACAGAGGGGTTGGGGGGGTAGAGCCACACAGTGCTGCGCCCTTGGTGCCGGGATCGGAGCTGCCCTGCTCCGCCGTCGCGGTGCTGCCACTGGACCCTGAGAGAGAGAGAGAGAGGAGACAAAAAAAGAGAGGAAGGCGAGCCGCCGGTCTGAGCCGCTGCTGTTACGGATGGGGAGAGCCGGCTCCAAGCTGTCGGGCTTGCCTCCTCATTTGGGAACGCCGTCAAATGGTCCTCCGCCAACGCCACCACCGCCACCACCGCCACCATAGTCACCGGTCTGTGGTGGTATTGGGCTGGTAATTTGGCGATGAACTGCTCCACCACGATCTGCTCAAGGATGCCTTCCAGCCCCCGATCCTCTGCGAGGAGCCACCGCCGGCAGGCGTCCTGCAGCCTCTGGCTGAAGAGGAACGGCTGGTCTGTCTTGCTGAATTCCATGGTGCGGAACAGTTGGCGATGCTGCTCAGGGGAGTGGCCAACCCGCTGTACGATCGCCCGCTGGAGGCCGTCATCGTCGTAGTCCAGTCTGCGGGCAGCAGGAAGCTGGGATGCGGCCAGCTGGGCCTCTCCCGACAGGAGTGGGAGTAGGCGGGCCGCCCACTGCTCCCCCGGCCACCCCCAGGCCATTGCCGAGTGCTCGAAGAGCTGCAGGAAGGCTTCTGGATCATCCTGGGGGCCCATCTTGGGAAGGGTTGTGCCTCCAGTAGGGCTTTAAAGTACTGCTCACAATCTTCTTGAAGCACGTGGAAGGCATTCGCCTGCTCCTGCTGCCTGGCGGCCAGCGACTGGATCATGGTAGCGAATGACGCGGACTCCATGACGGCGTGGCTGTAACAAGGTATTCCCGGGTTTTGCCACCAGTGTAACAAAATAAGCAATCTGGCTCAGAGTGTGACTGAATGTCCTTTTTATTTTGTTCCTCAAACACATATGCATGCACGAGGCGGAAGTCTCTGGCTCTCTCTCTCGATCCTGCCGCTTCCTCCTCCTTTTATCCTGTGGGCTCACACACCCACACACACAGGTTAATCATTGGGAACAGGTGCCAGACCTTACCGTCTTCCTCTCCCCCTCCCTTCTCTCGCCCGTTGCCAGACACACCGAAATCATGTAGCCCGCTGCCACACTGTCGCTTAAATCTTTTGGGTTCGTTCTCTGTTCGGTCTCGGTTCCTCCTTCTGTCCTGCGCGCGAGCTCGTGGGAATCAATGAGACACAGACAGCAGGTATGCAGTGAATCAAAAGTTTCCCAGTTTATTCAGGATGGCACAGAGGTTATAGAGAATGGCACAGACGACAGTGATTGGTTCACAGGTATTTTTGGTATTGATCTGATTGGGTGCATGCATGCACCTCTGACACACATGTGAGTATGTGCTTTCCGTGTTCCAGGTGAATGAATAAGGGGGGGGACTACAATGGTAACAAAAGGTATGGAGGAAGCTAAGCTAGGAAGACAATACAGGTGACAGAAAAGGTGAGAGGTGGAAGCCAAGAAGACAATAAAGGCGGCAGAAAAGGTGAGAGGTGGAAGCTAAGGAGACAAAGGGGGGGAAGCTCGGGGGACTATACAAGTGACAAATGGTGAGGAGGAAATCTGCACAACGACATGCAGGAACAAATACCTAACACATATAATATTAGTATATTAATACTAAAGTCATCCAAACTATGACAAAATACATATGGAATTATTTAATAAACACAAAAGTGTTAAACAAACCAGAATATGTTTGATATTTTAGAATCTTCAAAGTAGGCACCTCTTGCTTAATTGACAGCTTTGCACATCTTGGCATTTGTTTGAGTAATGTTCTAATCCATATTATGGCAAGAACTACTCAAATAAGTAAAGAAAAATGACAGTCCATCCTTACTATAGATCACTGGGCTAAATGATATTCCTGTTTATTCATTACAGGCCAATCAGAGTGCTTGGTTTTGCATGTCGCTGTTGTAGTGTCATGTCATGTCAGACTTGTTCTTGGCATCCTTTTTTAAGCTCTCCATTAAAAGCTCTCCATTTTTTCCAAGCTTGTGTGATCCTTGACTCACACGTCAACAAACTAAATTCTGCATGGTGTCAGAATCTGGCACAAACTTTTTTTCCCCAAAGAGCACCAGTTTGTGAGACACGTGCTACCTGGACATAATGGGGGATGGTTTTCGCAGACCAGATCCTTTTGTTTTTTATGAAAATGTCGCACAGAACTGGCGAGTTTTCAAGTGGGAATATATTTTATCGTCACACTTTGACAAGCCTGCTAAGACAAAGGCTTGCATTCTCCTTAAAATTGCTGGACCTGAAGCCATGGAGTGGGAGCATTTATATATATATATATATATATACATGCAGCTGAAATGCACCTGCCCAGAGCAGAAGGATCGATAATAGTCCCAGCGGATCCGGAATGCATGAAAAGAAATTTTTTTTTACATTTGCAAGCCCCAAAGAAACAGAACAATGGAAAGCCACAAGTTTTATATCAATTGTGGAAACTGACCTCCAGCCTCTGGTTACTATCCTAAAGAAGCCCATTCACGCAGCCCCTGCACGTCTCCAGAGAATGTTGCTTCAGCTGCAGAGCTATGACATCATTTTGGTGTACAAGAAGGGTGAACAAATGTATCTGGCTGATACACAAGGGCTCCGAACTTGCAAAACTCACAGTGCTCTGCTGAAAAAGCAGCTTTTGATGTTATATCAGTGAGTTCCATCTCAACAGCCCGATTAGAGGAACTCAGAATGCACACAGCAGAGGACGTTGTGCTACAGACCCGTTGTGCAATCATTCAACACCAACAGGAGATAAACATGAACTAAAGAACAAGAAGCAAACTTTAGAAATACTTAACTTGATAGAACATGTAGACTGAAGATGGGCATAGACAACGTGTGCTAAAGCATCCATGTTGCATTGATCTGTGCTGGTGAGGGCTTCCAGTCTGGTGAGGGCTTCCAGGCAAAGCAGTTCTTTCCCTGTTATTAATGCCTGGGGTTACATTCATATATATACATTTTTCCTGATTTATAAATCTAATTTATTTAACCCCACTGAGAAATAACAGCCCAGCTTTCCCTGCATTTGGGTCCATTTTCTGGCCCCCCATAACAAAATAAAAGATTGAGTTGTACAACATGGCAATTATTCATTCATTCATTCATTCATTTTCTTGACTGCTTATTCCTTTTCAGGGTCACGGGAGAACCGGTGCCAAGCCGGCAGCATAGGGTGCAAGGCAGGAACAACCCTAAACAGGATGCCAATCCATCATAGGGCACACACTCACATACAATCACGCACACACTCACACAACTAGTGCCACTTTAGAGACACCAATCAACCTAACATGCATGTCTTTGGACTGTGGGAGGAAACCGGAGTACCCGGAGTAAACCCACGTGGACACAGGGAGGACATGCAGACTCCACACAGAAAGGACCCAGACCGCCCCATCTGGGGATCAAAACCGGGACCTTCTTGCTGTGAGGCAGTCCACCGAGCCACCGTGTCGCCCTAACATGGCAATTAATTAAATTCTAATAAATTCTATTCTAATTAATACAATTAATTCTAATTCTAATTAGTCAAAATTTCACATGCTTAGTATAATCATTACTACAACCCCAATTGCAAGGAAGTTGGGCTTTTGTGTAAAACATAAATTGAAAAGCAAATCCTTTTCAAACCATATTCAATTGAATACATTACAAAGACAAGATATTTAATGTTCAAAAGGATAAGTTTTATAGTTTTTTTGCAAATATTCACTCATTTTGAATTTGATGCCTGCAACACATTCCAAAAGAGTTGGGAGAGAGGTAACAAAAGACACGGAAAGTTGAGGAATGCTCAAAAAACACCCATTTGGAACATTCCACAGGTGAACAGGTTAATTGGAAACAGGTGAGTGTCATGAATGGGTATAAAGGGAGCATCCCTGAAAGGCCCAGTCCTTCACAAGCAAGGATCACCTCTTTGTGAACAACTGAACAAATAGTCCAACAGTTTAAGAACAATGTTTCCCAATGTGCAACTGCAAGGAATGTAGGGATTTCATCATCTACAGTCCATAATATCATGAAAAGTTTCAGAGAATCTGGAGAAATCTCTGCAAGTGAGCGGCAAAGCCGAAAACCAACATTGAATTCCCGTGACCTTGGTCCCTCTGACGGCACTGCATTAAAAACCAACACAACACCCAGAAACATCACCGGCTTCTCTAGGCACAAGCTCATCTTAGATGGACTGATGCAAAGTTAAAGTGTGCTGTGGTCTGATGAGTCCACATGTCAAATTGTTCTTGGAAATCATGGATGTCATGTCCTTCCGGCCAAAGAGGAAAAGGATTGTTATCAGCGCAAAGTTCAAAAGCCAACATCTCTGATGGTGTGGGGGTTTATTAGTGCCCATGAAATGGGTAACCTGCACATCTGTGAAGGAACCATTAATTCTGAAAGGTACATACAGGTTTTGGAGCAACATATGCTGCCATCCAAGCAACGTCTTTTTCAGGGACTTCCCTGCTTATTTCAGCAAGACAATACCAAGCCACATTCTGCACTTTCTACAACAGCTTCATAGTAAAAGAGTGCAGGTACAAGACTGGTCTGCCTGCAGTCCAGACCTGTCTCCCATTGAAAATGTGTGGTGCATTATGAAGTGCAAAATAAAACAGAGACCCTGGACTGCTGAGCAACTGAAGTTGTACATCAAGCAAAAATGGGAAAGAATTCCAACTAAAAAGCTTTAACAATTAGTGTCCTCAGTTCCCAAATGCTTATTGAGTGTTGTTAAAAGGAAAGGTAATGTAACACAGTAGTAAACATACCCCTGTCCCAACCCCTGTTTTGGAACGTGTTGCAGGCATCAAAATTCTAAATGAGTCAACATTTGCAAAAAACAATAAAGTTTATCTGTTTGAACATTAAGTATCTTGTCTTTGTAGTGTATTCAATAGAATATAATTGAAAAGGATTTGCAAATCATCATATTCTGTTTTTATTTATGTTTTACACAATGTCCCAACTTCATTGGAATTGGGGTTGTATGTACCCATGGCAAGGTTGAAAGGTTTGGAAAGTTTGAAAGCTATGGCTTATGGCTATGGCTAAATGTGGGATTTTTTCACACCCCAAATTAATGACATTTATGCATGTTTACCTACGTTCCTGATTACGATAGCCAGCCAGCCAGTAGGTCAGTGTACATCCAATGCTTAAGTTCTATAAGCCAGTAAGTTCTACCCTTTGAGTATTTTAGGTTAAAGTACGTAGGACAGACATTGTGCTGGGATTTTTGGAATAGTTGCAGTGAACTGTTGTTGCACAACTGCTGTTGAAACACTGTTGTAGCCCATGTGCCTCAAGGCATTCTGATATAATTTTCTGCTCATCACAGTTGTAAAAGGTGGTAATTTGAGTTACTATTTTATTTTCTGTTACGGGGGGCCTGGGTGGACCCAATTGCAGTGAAAGTTGGGCTGTTATTTCTCAGCCCAGTCAATAGGGAGGGAGAGAAAAAGGGAAAATAATGAAGTATAAAGAGGAAATGGGGTTAAAATAAATATATATTTATAAATGGGGATAAATAAATATATATAAATGTAACCCTGGGTGAAAATAACTGGGGGAGAACTGATAATGAAGTATTTTTTTTTTACATTACATTTTTTATATACATTTTTTTTACAACATGCATTCATCATGTTCTGCAAAAGCTGACAGACCCAGGATTCAAACCTGAGGCCTATGTATTGCCACACATGTGCATAACCACAGAGTTAAGCAAGCACACCATATATAAGTGTTAATTAAGCTCATACATAGGAGCTGAGAATTTCACAGGCTCAAACAAAAGAGATATTTTTTGTTAATAAATCTTTGAAGCCCTAACAAATTACCTTGGACATAAGCCCTACCCCTTGGTCATGCTCCTACAATAGCATGACAAGAGTCACCACTCGAGGATCCCATTAAATAGGCCCCCTATGTGAATGTTCAGTGTATAACCTTATATAATATAAATGTAACATTTATTTTTGGCTTTATACATTTCTCATTGCAGTTAAAAAAATAAATATAAAATGATACGTTATTATGCATTTATAAACTGTATATACAGGGGTTAGACAATGAAACTGAAACACCTGTAATTTTAGACCACAATAATTTATTAGTATGGTGTAAGGCCTCCTTTTGCGGCCAATACAGTGTCAATTCGTCTTGGGAATGACATATACAAGTCCTGCACAGTGGTCAGAGGG
>JAOVYV010159743.1:0-10742 GCA_025674545.1 Hassar affinis
ACTGTGGGAGGAAACCAGAGTACCCGGAGGAAACCCACGCGAACACGGGGAGAACATGCAAACTCCACACAGAAATTACCCAGGTCGCCCCACCCGGGGATCGAACCCAGGTCCTTCTTGCTGTGAGGCGACAGTGCTATCCACTGCGCCACCAGGGCGCCCCCAAATCACTAAATGTAAATATAAAATGCAAATATACTGTATTGCAAAGAATTTAGAAGGGCAAGAGGATTCAATCAAGGAGAGAAAGGGGGCTCCTGAGTGGCGCAACAGCAACGTGTTCACCTTATCATCCAGAGATAGTTAGCTTGAGTCCAGGTGATGCTATAGCTGCCCATAACTGAGAGCTCAGACAGCAAAATTGGCCGTGCTCTCAGGATGGGAGGGGCAGCATACGCTCTCTCCCATGTCAATCTGAGCAACACTGTCCAGACACAGGCATCTGTGAGCTCATGCATACCAAAGGTGGGCGGGCTTTCTTCTGAGTGCCTAGCACCTCTCCCGTCACGTGTTTCGGAAGACTCTGACTGGCAGCACATGTAAGATAAATTCAAATCATCCTTGTTTTCACTCTTACTCATATGGATTTTTTTGCACTGAGATTTCACATTTCTTTTGCTAATTATTTTAGATCAGTTTCCAGAAGTTGCTCTAAATCATTGGTAAACAATGTATGGGAGGGTTGCATCAAGAAGCTTTGCTAGATCAAGATGCAGCGACCCCAAGGAATGGGAGCAAGCCGTTAAAAGGAGCAAAAAAGATGGTTAGTTTAGAAAAAGAATATTTAGAGAGTAGCACAGGGAAGAACTAGTACAGACATCGTGCTTTTCATTAAACTGAATGGTTGTATCATTAACAAGTTACTGACGTAGGCTAAAGCTGCCATAACTCACCAGAACCACTATAACTGTTTATGGGGGTTGGGGTTTTTTTTTTGCTCTTTTTTTACATTCATAGTTCTAGAGTTCATTTTAAAAGAATGCAGGCCAATTTTTGTGTAGGATGTGGTTGTAGCAGCTGCACATGAATCATACACATTAGCATATCATGCATATGCAAGACTGACAGGCTGCTCCAGACATGGAACTGTAACCAAAAAAAAAGAGAAAAGTACTCTTCATCACTAATTATTTTTTAAGATAATATAGTTGAAGTCACAAGTTTACATACACCTTAGCAACATTCATAAATTTCACAATTCATGACATTTAATCCTAGGACATGTTCCCTCCCTTAGGTCAGTTAGGATCATCACTATATTTAAGAATAATACTAGAGGCAATTATTTATTTCAGCTTTTATTTCTTTCATCAGATTCCCAGTGGCTCAGTGGTAGGTATTTGTTAGCATTGCCTTTAAATAAACAAATGTTTGGGTCAAATGTTCCAGGTTGCCTTCCACAAGCTTCTCACAATAAGTTGTTGGAAATTTGTCCCATTCCTCCTGATGGAATTGATGCAACTGAGTCCAGATTTTTCAGCTCTTCCCATAAATTTTCTATGGAATTGAGGTCAGGGCTTTGTCATGGCCAGGCCATTGCCTTCACTTTGTTGTCCTTAAACCATTTTGCCACAAATGTAGAAGTATGCTTGGGGTTATTGTCCATTTGGGAGACCCATTTGCACCCAAGCTTGAACTTTCTGGCTGTCTTGAGGTCTTTCTTGCTTCAATATCTCCACATAATTTACCTTCCTCATAATGCCATCTATTTTGTGAAGTGCACCAGTCCCTCCTGTACCTCCACAACATGATGGTGTTGCAAACTGTTACCTGACATTTTGGAGCAGTGGCTTCATCCTTGCTGAGCAGTCTTTCAGTTCATGTCAATATGGGATACATTTTACTGCAGATACTGATACTTTTGCACCTGTTCCCTCCAGCAAGTCTTTTGTCGATGTTCCTGGATTGATTTGTATTTTTCTCACCAAAGTACATTTATCTCCAGGAGACAGTATGATGGCTATGGGGACCCATGGTGTTTAAACTTGAATATGATCATTTGAGCAGGTAAGTGTAGTACCTTCAGGCATTTGAAAATGGCTCCCTAGAGTGGAGGTCCACAATTCTTTTGGGCTGATTTCTTTGGATTTTCCCAAGATATCAAGTAAAGAGCCAAGGAAGCCTTGAAGTTAGGCCTTAACATTCTGCCACAGATACATCTCCAATTAACTCAAATTGTGTCAATTAGCCAGTCAGAAGTTTCTAAAGCCATGGCATTATTTTCTGGACTATTAACCTATTTAAAGACATCAGCAACTTGGTGTATGTAAACTTCTAACCCACTGGAATTCTGATATAGTGAATTATAAGTGAAATGGTCTGTTTGTAAAACAAATTTGTTGTAAAAATTGCTTGAGTCATGTACAAAGTAGATATCCTAAACAACTGTCTTAAACTGTAGTTTAACATGGAATCTGTGGGGATAAATATGTGTTTTAATGACTTCAACCTAAGTGTATGTAAACTTATGACTTCAGTTGCATGATTATAGATTAAATACATGTTCATGGGAAGCAAAATTCTCAGTGTACAGCAGAGGCATTGCTAGGAATTGGTTGGGTTTTCCTTTACATGTGTATGATAAGGGGGTAGAACAGAGCAAATTATTTAATATTCACATTTACAGAACACTGGATCTGCAGAAATTTAAGAATTGAAGCAAAGTAGCCACTAGTGCATGAACAGCCAACCTTTAGAAAAGAAAATACTCCCTTGATGATTGTTAAGGGTGTTCCTCAAGGATCAATTTGGGGCCTCTGCTTTTTACTGTATATATAAATATTATTTGTCATAATGTGCAAAATGTAAATTTTCATTATTATGTTTGTTAAACGGTTCAGCACCTACTCAAAACCAAACTCCATGTAACCTAAAAGACACTTAAATATTGTACAATATAGACTTTATAGTCTTAAACTGGTCTTAAATGTTGACAAATCTAAAACAACATTATTTACTAATTCAAGGAAAATGTTCCCAAACCTGTCATCTATCAGAAATATCTTGCTTTAGTATTAGATGTTTCTTTGATATTCAGTCCTCATATTTTGCATTTGGTAAAGAAACTGAAGATGAAATTGGGATTCTTGATTATCTTTCGAGGCTAAAAAGAAACGTGTTTCTGCTTCGTGTATCTCTTCTACCAGTAACGGAGTACAGAGACATAATTTATATGCATGCCCTGTTGTATTGCTTACACACATTAAACACTGTTTATCATGATGTTTAAGATTTAGTACTAACTGTAGGTCAATTACCTATCACTTTGTTCTTTATGAATGGGCAGCTTTGTCTTCTGAATATGAATATATGTAGGCTGATTCATTGGAATATTTTCATTTATAAATCTACACTTGGTTTATTACCATCCTATCTACAAATTGTACATATTGAAATTATAGCCTGCACTCTTTAAGATCCCCAATGTACATAATGAATTAGGAAAATAAGCTTTTACTTATGCTGCACTGTTTGACTGGGATTTGTTACAGAGAGGCTTAAAACAGAAAGGTGTGCCTGAATACTCAGCTGTGACTATTGTCTCAGACATCAGGTGCTCTTGTGACATTGGGATTATCTGATGAAGAGTGATAGGTTATAGGATGTGTTCCAGTCAAGGCCAGAATTTGTGTAGTTTACAAAAAAAAGTGAAATGGCTATTAAATTTGGGGCAAAACTTTTTGGGATCCTGAGTAATGGAATGGGCAAAGCAATCACCAAATTTGATGAGTGGGTAAGGACAGCTTTCCTCCATCCCCTGCCAGTTGCAGGCTTAAGTCTTTTGACCACTGACTATTTCACTTCTAAGACATTTTCTGGCCAGGGTAAATTACTTCTCAGTATTTTAAGCCTCATGCTGGACTTCATGCATTTGCATTACAAAGATTTTACAATTTGAGCCCATTTGGATTTATTACAACATAACAATGTAACAAGGAAGTGTGAAGCTGTTAATCATTCATTCCTTTTTGCCATTTTAAAAATAGAAATATAAAGCTTAGGATCAATACATCCTTTATTGCAGCATGTTCTGTGATCTTTCTGTACATCAATCGATGCTGACCCACTGAACAAAAAGCGCATTTATATCAGTCAAAGCTTTTCTTTGAAATGCTGGCATGTAAGATCTGTTCAAGTCATCCTTATTTGCTGTAACTCTTGCAGATTGTATGTGAGATTAATTTAATACCGAACAGAAAATGATCAGTGGTACCTTCCCAGGCCCTGATTCGCAATGAAAAAAACTTTTACTAACTTTCGCTTTACCCTATTATCTCATTTATTAATGTCTTATTCTCTGTAATGGCTTCATGATGGAAGCTGAAAACTACAGTATGCGAGTCTTTAATATAGCACAGTGTGTAGAACTGATCATGGAAGATCAATAATATCTCTGAAAAGTCCTACGCTCAAATCATTGCAACTCATGAAGATCATTAGGCAGCTTGTTTATGTCTTGTTTCAAAGTTTTATCTACACTGGCACCACTGACAGTAATCTGCTGTTCTATGCATTTTGCTACCCCCACAAGAATATTGTAATGACATGCATCAGTTGTATCGAAACCAAATGAATCAAGTTTAAACACAGCAAAAAAGAGACAGCTTCTGCACAGTGATTAATAAGGCAGGTACTTTGTCTGTATTCCAAAGACTAGTGTTTGACAGAAGCATTCTTCTTGGAGTTCATGCCAATAAGTACAGTCATCAAGAAACATTTTACATTAAACTGTTGTTTGGGCCAGTGTTTAAAGATACCGCATCACGGATCAGCTTAATTGTACAAACAATGTAACACTGTGACAGATGCTACAAGCATCAACTGACAATCGCCCTGGGATGCTGAAAAAATATAAACTCATCAGTCAACCATTTCAAGGATTGAAGTAGATAAAATAACAATAACAAATGGCTCCTTGGTGTTTGTGATTCTATCTGTTTCAGTACGTTTCCCTTAATGACATCTGGGTTGTTACTTCTAGGAACAGGTATATTTATACTGTGACCCTGTGATGCTTGAATTGCACACAGATGAACTCCATCCAATTAACTATATGACTTCTGGTAGAAAGATCTGCCAACGGAACTCATTTCTAAATTAGGGTTTTCACAGTTACAGCGATAAATACTTATGCAATGGCACAATATTGCAAACTATACTGATTAGTTTGATCTCATACTGTCTACATTGATCTCAAGCAGTAGACGTAATCACTGTAACATTGAACAGAAACAGCTGTTGCTTGGGACAGCTGTGTGAGTTAAATGATACACTAGCAAAAAACATTGTCTTCAGTATAATCTTTGAACAGTCCACTGTGCCACCCAAAGTTGGGCTGCTGTACCAAAATGCCTTGCACCAACAGCTGTTTTGTACCTAAATTAAAATATTTTTGCATATTTTTGTCCATCTCATAGATGCAGTGATGGGCAAGGTGACAGCTTAAACACAGTACCGATCATGATTTCCACTTTGACTGCTTCCAAGATCTGAATAATTGTGTTAACCAGTTGTGTTACATCTATTACAGTAATGTCAGGTAAAAGGGAAAAGAGAAAAGATAAATGTAGATTCTTAACTTCTGCTACATTTTCTTTAATGTTTGCCTGTGACATTGCACACTGCAAATCATAGCCATTTATTACTTTATTCATATATGTTCTGTAACAGCGTCACTCGTCTCTGCACAGACAGTACCCCAAGTTCTGGATCGAGCCGGGGACCCAAAACCAATAATGTGTTGCACCACTGTTCTGACTTTTTTTTGTCTTTTATTCTTTATATGAAATGGTAGGACTGTGGAGCCCAGCTTGGTGAAACAGCATACAGGGTGTCTGTTGAATAGCCCTGGCTTACAGCATGAAGACTGGGCATTTGTATAAAACTCAGCTAGACTAACGTAAGACACAAATTGTTATTACTTACATTACAAGCCTAGGATCATTACTGGAAGACATACAAATAAATAGGCCATTTCAACCTGCATACCGACTTACAAATGGCAAGACGTTCTGTCAAACGTACACTAAAGTACCAGAAAAACCTATACAACCTATATAAAATATATATAAAATACATAGCAATGCCGCCTATGAACGTCATTGGTTTTTGTTTTGGATTGTGTGACATCTATGGAGGCTTGTAGAGCTGTTTCTGCCATGGGAATGGCAAGTTATCACGATTTTGCAATTTTCAGAGTGGTTTAATAGTCGGAGCTTGTGAGATGGGTCATAGCATTTCGGAGGTAGAAGCAAAGAGTCTACTCTGATTACAAGAATTCTGGCAAAACCCTAAAATTACAACAGCAGCATAGCTGTAAAAGGACCTACCTATTATTAACTGGTAAACCAGTGTATCTGGTACTTCAGTGTATGACCCAGTATTTGTAGTAAATACCACTGCCATACAGCCTATACAACACTTTCTTCATTGCACCTCACCCATGACCAGACAACATGCACATCATATGGAGATTGTGCTTAACAGCCTCGGGCTATGATTATAGCTACAGGTAATCTGTCCTCCTGTCACCTATTCTTTCACGGTGAGTGTATTTTTCCTACATACTGTTGTCTGGGGAAAGCTATGGAATTCACTTCTCATTTTCCCTGCTAAGCTGGGATCTCAATCTTTGGCATCCTCTGCAAGCATTCTCTGAGCAACCCCTTGTGTCAAGCAGTCAAGCAGTGGGTGTCGAAATACATACCTCTAATATGGTTCTCCCTTGCTATACTGTATGCTTTCATCCTGAGTTTACTGGGTCCAGAGTCAAATTTCCCACCATTTATCCCCAAGTCTCCCTTCTGGTCCCAGTCCTCCATCAGCATTTTCAGAGCTTTTCCCCCCATTTTCTATTGTAGACTGTAGCTAAGTACTGCCACAGATGCCACATATTGTGTACTGTTCACTGCCACTCCTGCTACATTATATGGTAACACACAACACTGGGGCTTGGGCCAGTTTTCCTCTGTTCACCTCTAACTCTTTGTCCTGTGTCTGATTCAGAGTTTTCTACATCCTTCACCATCTGTCACTAATGGGCCCGTGGCTACATACCACTAGCTTGTTTGTGTGATGTTCTTATTTTAGCCTGCTAGGTTAGCTGAGTTTTTTTCTTTTTTTCATAAAACAAACCCTAATCCCTTTACAATATACATAGTGATTAAATGAGCCATGCTACAAGACTCACATAGCCAGTGTCTGAATCAGCTATAAGTAAAATAGTAAGCAATTGTAGTATTTTGCCAGTCTAGGTGGAACGTCTATCCTTCCTTTAGTTTCAATTAATTCTAAAGTAGTTTCAAGTGACTTGGAAATATAAATCATTACTCATATAAGTGGCTACTTGCAGTACAAGGGCAAGAGTGTATTGAGTAGCAGATTTGTTCATTGCACTGTAATTTGAACTTCATACCATTGGATTAAAAAAAACTAGCCTTCATTACCTAGCTGAGGTGTGTTTCAAGACAGAACATAAACCTGGACTAACTCAGCATTCCTGAAGATTGAAAGAATTTGACTAACCTCATTTTTCTTTATTAGAGCCATTTTACTCAGTGATCAAGGAACATCATTAGTGCAACTGTGGCCTAATCCACACTAACAGCATTTATTTTTTATCTCTTAACCATTTTATAATCTGCTCTCCAAGTAGATAAATCTGAAAATGCTGTGTTCATATTGTAGTTCGGACATTTAGGTCAAGGGAACACACAGCCTTTCACAAATGCCAACATAACATATCATTGTCATATTATCTCCATAATTCCAACATGGACGATCTCATTGCAATGCTGCTCGGTATTTGTATTTTTATTTTATGTTTTACTGGATCATGGTGTTACCTGGTATTGTGTGAAAGTAGAGGAGCATGCTTGGGAATGATTGAGGTAAAAAGGGATGTTTTCTTTTTACTCCCATTTTACTTCCATTTAAGCACAAAAAATATTGTACACTGACACAACACTGTAATTAATTTGATTTAATTTACCTGCTATCTGAGTTCAGGGATCTTGAGTGACAGTCTGTAAAATACTGGAGATTGAGGAGGGGAAATTTCTCACCTATGACTAGTATTTTACTGCCATATCTTGGCATAAAGATACAGTATTTTATGGTACTGTTATTAATATGGTGAGGTTGATGGTAGGTTGTAATTTAAATGATTAAATAAGAAACTTCTATCTGACATCCATCCAAAATGCATAAACCTGCTGGAATTACCAGTGTAACTAGACAGATCAGGTGGTGATTTTATTTCCTCATACCTTCTGAAATGAGTTCCTGGTACTCATGCTCCTGCAGTTATTTACACTGAAAGACATTTTTCCCTAAGTGTTACAAAGTGTAGAATTAATTTCATGTTTCATTGTGTATGGGACTAGTTCCAAAACCTGGTCCTGGAGTAACCCATCTGACATTAACACACATCCACACACACACACACACACACACACACACACACACACATTCGTTTATCTCACTGTCCTTGTCAGGACATTCCTTTGACATAATGTGTAATAAACCTAAGTAACTTTATGCCCGAACCTTCCCTAACCTTAAACTCAAAAAAACTTTTGGCCTTTTTTAGTTTTTGGAATATGTGTCCTGACAGCTGTCCTGGAACACACGCACACACTTATCAACTTACGAATGGCTGGTAGTTGGCTAATTAGCTGAATCTGATGTGCTAGAGCTGAGAAAATAAGGGACACGGGATGGGAACACATGGCATCTGAAAAACCTCTGAAAAATCTACTAAAGGCAAAAGTAGAAAAACAACTTCTTCAAAATTCTGTGCTACTGTCTGTACAACTAGTCCTGGGTGGTGTGAGTATGTAATATCAGTTCTGTACAGGAAATCTGACAGCTGTAATTCTGCCATACAGTTATAGTGATTTGATTTCACAAAAAGAAAATAGCAGCTTTGCAACTGATATCACCCTCTATATCACCTGCCACAGCAACCAAACCCACAATAAGCAAGCTCACCATGACACACAAATCATAATTAAACACATAGCCAAATGACAGTTTTGTGGATAGAGATTTGGACTTTTGAACTTTGAACTGATTTCGGTTGTTACATTTTCCTTGGCTTTCCTTGGCTTTTGTATTCGGTTTCCCTGTTGTTAGTAAGCATGACCCTATCCTTCCTCGTAGCAGGAGGCCTTTAATTTATGTGCTGCAGTGTAAACTGAGGCTGATCTTTCTGCAATTGAGGAAGTTGTTGCCAGATGTTAAAGTTCACTTTCCAGACGATTACCTTCCTTGTTTTCCAACACACTCAACTTGCCTAGAGAGAAACAGAGCAAATTTTTTTTCTACTTATCCAGGAGGAGTGATATAAAGAACCTCAAGACATTGTTCCTTTATAGTATTTGACTTTCACTGATCTCTGTGTATTTACTTATTTCACATAATAAAGTGTCTTCTAAATGCTTGGAATATTAAATACTTGTCCTTGTAACTCCTTGTCATTATGAAGATTTTTGTATCTGAGTTTATTATTTTTAGATGATCTAGATTTCTGATATCTGATCTAGCAACTGTAGTCGGTTGACTTGAGAAGTCATCTGGATATATTTGTGAAAAAATAATTATATTTCCTCTGTATGTAAGGAGAGCTGAAAGACAAAGATCTCTGAAAGAACCCTATGGGTAAACTGCACAGATTACTGTAGGTATAACAACTGCTCATCTGTACAGCTTATTTGATATGGTCTGTTCTGAGGTGACCATTCAGTCCAAAGTACAAGCAGAAATATGACTTCTTTCATCTTTGTTTCTCCTCTAATGTTGAATCCATCCTACATTCATGACTTCCTCCTCTCCATTGTGGGTGACTGCCTGTGAAAATGATTCCCCATAGCTCCTGAGTGGTGCAATGGCAAAGCATTTGCCCTATTAACTGGAGATCACTAGTTCGAGTCCACATGATGACATAGTTGCCCATACCCCCAGGAGTCAAGACAGCAAAATCTGCTGTGCTCTCAGGGCGGTAGGGGCAGCATACATTCTTTCCCATGTAAGTGACACTAGCCAATCATATGTCAGCTTGCTGGGTCTTTAACCAGTGTGGAATGATCAGAGACATTTTGAAACTTTTTGAAATTTCACCAGACACCAGCACAGATAGTTGATGAAAGGTTGCTATGGCCATCACAGTGCTCTGTCAGACAACAGGGTGATTTTTGTATGAGATGAATGCATATTCATTAATTTGTAAAATTAAGTTGCTTATTTTTATTATATTTACAGCATTTAACAGATGCCCTTATCCAGAGAGACTTATAGAAGTGTTTTGTAATCTCCATCGAAGACACATCGTGTTAGTTCATGATGTGTTTTTCAAAATTTTGTGAAAATCAGTCATTTCATATTACTGCCATTTATTAAAGAATATATTAGAGTGACCCAACACAGATGCATAAATTAAGAAAAATAAAACTTATCATTCAATTTTGACAAAAGAAATGGTGCTGCATTAATTGGGGCTTAGACTGGTCTGTCTTGTGCAAAACTGACATAAGATATAGCTCTTGCTTAATATTATTATTAATATTATATATATTTTAAATATTTTTATTGGCATAGAAGTGAATCCAGTTATTTTACACTTCTGCCTTTCAGCTTTTACTCTGATAATTTATTTTGTGTTTGCACCTGTATGTACAGGGGTTAGACAATGAAACTGAAACACCTGTCATTTTAGACCACAATAATTTATTAGTATGGTGTAG
>JAOVYV010159864.1:0-10726 GCA_025674545.1 Hassar affinis
CCAAGACGAATTGATGCTGTATTGGCCGCAAAAGGAGGCCCTACACCATACTAATAAATTATTGTGGTCTAAAATGATAGGTGTTTGAGTTTCATTGTGTTTCATTTCCCCTGTTCACACACACACACAAACACACACACTCTGAGGTTTTCTAATAGAAAAATACACTTTGGTTCATCTCCTGCTCTTTTAAACTGCACAGACAGTAGACAGATGAGTGTCATACTGTTTCCTGAGGCAGAGGAAACAGACTAGACAATTCCAGCTGTTAAACCGCCCTCATATTTGGCCGCAAGTCTGCTATAGTCATTGCCAAGATGATTGAATTGGATATACTGCTGAATCAGAAGTCAAGGGCTAACATCGACATCACCCACTGAAAAAACTCATTGACAGGCTATATATCACTATATAAAAGCTCTCTGCCTCTATCAAAAACAAAACTATAGTTCAATTCAGAGTTCAATATAGAGTTCAATTCACCATGCTCAACTTTTATCACAAACTTACATCAGTTATTTAAAATGATGTAAGTCTCATCTGAAATGAAATCACAGCTTTCCACACAGCTGAAACACCCCCACTATGACTCAGGACGGAGAGTCTGTGCGGCGCAGTTCATGTAGGGTTTCTCTGCATTTGCTGAGCGTGTAGTCTAGAGCACTCTTCTGGGGAGATCCTGAGATATCACAAGTACAGCACAGAGTGGGAATTGAACAAATTAAAGTCAGGGGTTCTGCAGCTCTTTCACTGAAAAGGAGCAGCCTCACCTGCTCTAAATTTTATTTGTCTTTACCAGTCCGTGTGGTATGGTTGTAATTCAAGAGCTGATTATGATAACGATTTGCATCACTACCTCATTCTTTAGACACAAACCAAATTTTGGGAAATGTGATCCATAGAGGGTGCGACAACTGACGCGTTTCGATATCTTAAGAAATGCTTGAGCAACTATTTTGCAATTTGGTATGTTTATTTTAATTCATTTTTGCACTTTATTTTTGCACTTTCTTTCACTTTGCGTGGGGATCATGCTCTGTACCACTATGCAATATATCTAGTTAGAGTGCTTGCAAAGCACTGTGTTGTTATTCCTCACACTGCTTCTTATTATTTGCTATGAGCGATGCAGCAAAAATGGATGGTAATATTAAACCTTTAAAAATGCCTTCAGTGCGTTTCAGCATTGAGGCTTAGCTAAGCATCTTGATGTCCCTTGGCAAGTTGCACTTTCCAAATGCTTGATGTTAGCCACAATGACACGGGTGTGCCAACAGTTTCTAGTTCATGGTAGGCCTGTGCCTTGGTGGTTCTTGGGTTGTTCCTGTCCATCTGAACCTTTCCTCTCAGCTGAGGGTGACAGTTTGGGTCTTCTTCCAGAAGTGGCTACACCTGCCCATAACACAGTTGCTTGAACTGATGATCTTGGAATCTGCAGTTGTTTAGAAATGGCTCCAAGAGACATTCCTATCCCTTTTTATGTGAGCACTGAGATGCTACCAGCTGTAGTCATGATCACTAACAGAAAGTGAGGCCTTGGCAAGTTAAGATATATTTTGAAACTTTCATCACCACTGAATTAATCTAAGTGGGTATAGGTATACTTTTTGTGCTGATTTCTGAAAACCTATAAGGAAATTAAAACTTGTGCACCAAATTTGTGTTTTTTTCTCTGAATGATGGATGTTGTACACTCATTCTGCCCCAGAAAAAGAACTGTTCAAAGAAATCATTGCAAGACCAACATTGCCATGTCATTCATTATAGCTTGCCCCAGGACCTGCCTCACCCCCTCTGGGGTCTCACGCAGGCAATATCAATTTGGGGATGCACTTCCCATCACCAGTGTAGAAAGTACATTAAAACACTGCTTGGGTGGGGGTTTTAATACAGAAAACACAAGGTAACTTTTATAAGAAAGTCTGAATTTTAGTGCTTGGTGAAGAGGAAGGTCTTCAGTAATTTTTGAAGCCAGCCAGGGACAGTTTGTATAGAGAAAAGCCTTGATGCATATTTTACTTGTATACTGAATGATGCATAGTGTGGAGAACTTTAAAAGCATGGTTAAAAGCATGCCATGTGGCTGCATTCTGGATCAGTTGCACAGGTCAAAGGCATTCAGAGGCAGCCCTGCCTGAAGCAATGTGCAGTACACCAGTCCTGAAATGACAGGGGGCTGATCAAGCACCTGAGTGGCCTCCTTGACCTTTACATCAGCTCAGTCTTGCTGGGATTACATTTCTTCTGATAAGATGGATGAGTTGCTAGACATGCTGAGATCTGAGCAGAAACAAGTGTTTCTGCAGAAGAGGAAAGAAAGAGCAGAGTTAAGTATCACCAGCATTGTGTGTGCTTGACAATGTGACCACACTGAGAGAGTGGCTGTACAGGATTCAGAGCAGGTGTCGAGGACATGACCTCACTGAGAGCAGGTGTAGAGGATATGACCTCAGTGAGAGCAGGTGTCGAGGATATGACCTCTGTAAGAAAGTGGGTATAGAGGAAGAACAGAAGAGAACCCAGACCCTAGTGGAAATCTTATGTGAAGCAGATGTGAATGTTAACCATGGCAAATCATATGACTGGTAGGAAGCAAACCGCTGCCATTCTGCATCATAAGACTCATGATGATTGACAGCTAAGTTTTGTGACTGTGTAGATGGCTGTTAAAGGGTCAGGGGAATGGGCACTGATGATAAGTTTAGCTTATCTAGTAGCATAGGGCTTCTCAGTAACAGTTACAGGAGCAGGCTTTTTTTTAACACATGGATAAAAGAAGTCTTTTCTTTGGGTTTAGGCGTGACTCATTCAGGTTCTGCATATTTTCCAATCACTCTATTCCAATCACTCTATCAATACATCTGTTTTCCTTATGTTAACAGGCATAGTTTAGTCATCAAGGAAATGATTTACACTTTTAGATAAACATAATCTGTTTGCACACTCTCAGTATCTGTGCACATTAATCTCAGAATAATCTTTGTCAGTGTAGTGATATGTATATAATGATGTAAGGAAATCCTCTTAAAATCCTGTGTTGTGGTGGTTTCCTGGATTCGGAACTGACACATGGTGTTTGTGTGTGTGTATGTTTGTGTATAAACTCCTTAATAACGGCATTTCCATTGACTTTCCGTTGAGCAGTTTCCTGGACACGATTGTATGGCTCTGAACTGCCACATGGTTATAACCCTATGTGCATAATTTTATGCGTGTGCGTGGCCGTTACAGAATTGAAAAAAATGAAGATAAAGGCCAGCAGAGAAAGGAGTAATTGTTTGGAAGTGGCCCCAATGACAGTTCTGATAACTCGAGCAATATTCAACAGTAGCAGGAGAAGCAACCCACAGTAGCACTCAGCAACAGCCTTGCGTCAGCATAGCATGGAGTCAGAGGAGCAAGTCTGTGGCTTAGCGGGGGATAGTTTATGCAGAATCATTTCTGTTTAATAGAATCCTCATACTTGCACTATTTAAATATCAGTTGCATTTTACTTCGCCATTGTTATCATGTCCATCCTGGCCCCCTTACCAATCTTGCTTCAGCAAATAATAACATGGATGTGCATGATTTATGTTTTGAGGATTTGTATACCCAACTGTAAAAATCTGGGTTTCTTTAACATCAAAGCAAGAAGTCTATTACCTAAAATGGATCAGATTAAAGTATGATAAAAAAATGATCCTAAACCATTTTGGAACTTCTTGCAAGTAGAACCTTTTGGAACCGTCATCCTCACTTATCACTTAGAACTGATGACATGTTGATTACTGATAGAAACATTTTGTCTGATACTCTCAACAACCACTTTATAGAGCCACAATATTTGCATTGCACAGGGTTTCAACTGGTTCACTTCCTTATCCTGTAATTTCAGGTTCGGCATCTGCTCCTTCTCTGTCCCATGCTGGCAGTCATAGTCTCTCTCTCCAGACCATTACTTAGGGAGAAATTCTGAATGACCTCCTAAGGCTACATCTTAACAAACCAGCAGGGTCAAATAAGCTAGATCCATTTCCACATTATTGCTGCTTCTATTACAGATTCTTTTTAAAGGGAAAATTGCCACTGTCCAACCTCTTTTCTGACCCTAATTTCTATAGGCCTATTTCCATCTTACCGTGTATTTCCAAGGATCTGGGGCAACTTGTTAACAAACAGTTAAATGTTTAGCTAAACGACAACAATATTCTGATTGGGATACAGTCAGGCCAGGTTATGTTTGCGTTACTGTCTCCTGTCTCCAAATCCTTCTTTGTCTTTCACATCATTCAGCAGGTATATTTTTATCCTCCATGTTTGTCTCCATAGATGAGTTTGAGATCTCGGTGCCCACTCGCGTGCAGATGGGTGTGTACGGTGAGTCGTTGGTTCTGCCCTGCACATTCCCAGTGAGCACCTCGTGGGACGCAGAAAGCACTGTGATCACGTGGCAGCGTAAACTAGAGGTGGTCCACAGCTTTTTCCATGGCAGAGACCTGCCACAGTACCAGAGCCCGAGATATGCCGGCCGCACTAGCCTGTTCCACCAGGAGACGAAGAAGGGGAATGCATCACTCAGGCTGGACCGTACCACACTGGAGGATGCAGGGGAGTACACATGCTCCATCAGCACTCAGCTGGGCAGCCAGAGGAAGAGCTTCAGCCTCAAAGTAGCAGGTAATAATGCTATGTAAAGAATACTTGCAACATTACTGGTTGCTATGGTAATTGGCTACTCAGCTCTTCTCCAACTCTCCTTTAGCGCTCTACCCCGAGCCTCGGCTGCACATCTCTGTGCTGAACAACGGCCATATGGAGGTACTGGTGACCTCAGATGGTGGGTACCCCTCCCCCTCATTGCAATGGCTGATGGGAAATACAAGTGATATCACCAATGACACACATACACAGCTGAGACAGGACCAACACACACGTCTGTACAGTGTGTACAGTAAACTGAACCTGAGTGGCACATTCAACTCCTCCATCACCTTCATCATGAAGAACCCAGACCTGGGCCAGGAGATCAGGAGGAACATCGACCTCTTCTCAGGTGAGTTTGAGTTTAAACGGGTTTAATGTAATAAGAGTCATCATTTATCAGAATGAACATGTACTACATGTAATTCTTAAGGTTTAATTTATTGTTTATTTGGCATCTGGAATAAATCAGCAGTGGTTTTTAAAAACTTGCTGGGGTTTATTTATTTATTTATTTACTTATTTATGTGTTACAGAAAACGGAGGACATGACGAATACAAACAGAAAATCACTGAGCTGTTCCGTCTTGGACTGGTCACTGTGATCTTTTTTATTCTTTTTATAATTGTAATGCTATTTATTTTCAGGTGGAAAATGACAGTTAAAGAGCGTTTCTGCCAAAACAATCATGTTTCGGATGCACAGAGCTCAGAATTATCTCCATGTTTGAATCATCAACAAGAGAGTGAAAGATGTTTAGCAGAAATAAGTGAGTGTGTTGCTAAACCTCAGGGCAGTTGACAACACATCAGCGAACAGAACCAAAAGGATAAGACAACACGTATAACATTGAAACAATGCCACAAAAAAACCTTAAACAGCAGGACACTGACAAAGTGACACTTAATGTCTAAACCAGTGGTTCTCAAACTGGGGGCCGCAACCCCCCAGGGGGCCGCAAGGGGGCACTAGAGGGGCTGCAGAAAAGCAGTTTAAAAAAAAAATTATATATAGTAATAAATAATTAATTTGTTTTCATTCATTACTATCATTAACTTATTTGGCTATAACTTAAAACAAGATTTAAAAAATAATGATTATTTTAAAAAATAATTATAATTATAAAAAGTACATATCTGCCAGCCAATCACGTCCGCAATGACTTGGCGGGTTGTCTGTCGTTAGAGCAGCGCCACATTGCTAGAAGCTACGGCCAATATCAAGTTTCTGGTAAGACAAGGGAATACAAGGAACTAACACTTCAGGCCATGAGGGTACTGTTGCCTTTCCCAACAACATATCTTTGCGAGACATCTTTCTCAACCATGGTGGCAATAAAGACAAAGTACAGAGCTTGACTTGATGTGGAGGATCACTTGAGAGTTTGTCTCCAATTACACCAAGGATTGAAAAATTGTGCAGTGAAAGACACATCCACCTCACTGAGGTAGGGCATTTTTCATTTAATTTTTTTGTTGGACGGGGGGGGGATACAGTGGCACTTACCATCCACAAAGGGGGCCCCACATTGAAAAAGTTTGAGAACCGCTGGTCTAAACCACCGCCAAGTGTCAATATTTTGTGTGGCCAACATTATTTTCTAGAACTGCCTTAACTCTCCTGGGCATGCAGTTTACCAGAGCTTCACAGGTTGCCACTGGAATGCTTTTCTACTCCATGACGACATCACTGACCTGACAGATATTCGAGACTTTGCGCTCCTCCACCTCTTCAATCTCTGCAGCAATGCTGACAGCATTCCTGTGCCTATCTTTCAAAGACAGCATTTGGATGTGACGCTGAGCACGTGCACTCAGCTTCTTTGGACAACCAATGCGAGGTCTGTTCTGAGTGGACCCTGCTCTTTTAAAACGCTGGATGATCTTTGCCACTGTGCTGCAGCTCAGTTTCAGGGTGTTGGAAATATTCTTGTAGCCTTGGCCATCTTCATGTAGCACAACAAATCGCCTTTTAAGATCCTCAGAGAGTTCTTTGCCATGAGGTGCCATGTTGAAACTTTCAGTTACCAGTATGAGAGAGTGTGAGAGCTGTACAAAAAAAAATTTGAGCACACCTGCTCCCAATGCACACCTGAGACCTAGTAACATAATATGTTTTAGAACATTACCAACTCTACCTCTTCACAACACATCTCAAACACATTAAGAGGGCAAGAAATTCAAGAAAAACTCTTGACAAGGCACAGCTGTTAACTGAAAGCCGTTCCAGATGACTACCTCATAAAGCTGACTGAGAAAATTGCAAGATGTGCAAAGCTGTCAACTAAGCAAGAGGTGCCTACTTTGGAGGATCTAAAATATAAAACATATTCTGATTTGTTTAACACTTTTTTGACAGGTGGGGAAGAAATCTGTGCCTTTTCCTAAGAGAAAAGCTAGTGACAAAAGGCTTGAACAAATAAGTTTTCAGACTTGACTTAAACACTGAGACTGTGTCTGAGTCCTGAACACTAATTGGAAGGCTGTTCCATAATTTTGGGGCTTTGTAAGAGAAAGCTCTGCCCCCTGCTATAGTCTTCAATATTCGAAGTACCAACAAAGAGCCTGCACCTTTTGATCGAAGTAGGCAAAGAGGATCGTAACAGACTAAAAGTTCACTCAGGTACTGCGGTGTGAGACTATTTAGTGCCTTATAGATTAATAGTAGTATTTTATAACTTTTATGGCTGTCAGTAGGACATCACTACCCTTATTTGCCTCATCAAACTGTAATGTTTGATCCATCAATTACAGAGGACAGGATGGATCACCTTTAGGACTACAGTAGACTTCTAATGGTATTACTATACTGTGATATAGTGTATCATGTGTTGTTTGTATCTTACTGCACTGGAAATTAACTTGTAACATGCTTTTTGTTGTGCTGTATTAGGCTATACATGAAAAAGAAAAAGCATTGCACTATACAGAATTATTTTTAGATTTATTATAATTATTTTTAATAATAGTTATTTTAGATTTATGGCATTTGGCAGGTGACCCTGATTAAAACATTAAAACCATTGAGAGGTGAAGAGAATAACACTGATTATCTCATTACAATAGCGGCTGTCAAGAGGTGGGATTTGTTAGGCAGTCAATAACAATGAGTTGTTGAAGTTGATGTGTTGGAAAGCAGGAAAAATGGGCAAGTGTAACGATCTGAGTGACTTTAACAAGGGCCAAATTGTGATGGCTAGATGACTGGATCAGAGTATCTCCAAAACAGCAGGTCTTGTGAAGTATTCACTGTCTGCAGTGGTTAAGTGATTCAGGGAAGGACAACCGGTGATCTGGCGACAGGATCACAGGGTATTCATTTCACTGCTGCTGGTTTTGGCTGAAGAGAAAGTGGAATCTGTCTCTGTTTTGTCAAATGAAAGAACAATCAGTGTGACTGTGAGAAAGTACTTTATCTTGTCCACAAACCTGTTTATTCTGCATGATTAGATTTCATTGGACTTTCACGTCAACATTCTTTTTCATGTTAAAGAGAGACAGAAAGACCGATGGACTGACTGACAGGCAAAAACTGACAGAAAGAGAGATGGACAAAGAAAGATAGAGAAAGAGACAAAAAATGGAGACAGTTCAGTGTGAAGTGGGTTTATTGTGTGCAGTTAGTAATGTGAAGTGTGTTCGCTGCATGTAACTAGTGTGTAAAGCGTGGTGGCAGCATGTAGTTAGTAGGTGAAGTGCGTTTGACATGCATGAAGTACACAACACTGTGTGATTATTAGTAGAAAATGTTTACAGAATTTTTAACCACTACACAGTCGCTTTGGTTGTAGTGTAAAATGTTTTTTACATGTTCATTACAGTACTGTATCATTTGGTGCATACATGTCCAGGTTTGTTTTGTAGGTGGGGTGGAACAAAACACTTTATGATTTACCCTAATGTCTGAGTTAAGGTTTTCTTAAAATAAAATCAGTTGCAATAAACACCCTTAAGTCTTCTCCGTAAGATTTCCTCAAAATGTTCACATACATATTTATGGTCTTATACTTAAGAAATCTCAAAAAGTTTGAAGCCATAGTAAGGAAAAGTTACGATACCTCTGATTTGCTCTTTATTGCAACATTGGATGAGTTTATGGCCAATAAATGAATGCATCCCATGGAGAGTTTGCGGGAGAACCCACTGAATACACTTAACAATGATTTTACACTATAGATTTGACCGGTAGTCAATCTATGATTTATCCAACTTGTCTAGAGTTGGATCACTGTACTTTCTCCAGCTCTTCCACCTGCACTGCAGTTAATGATTGTGCTACGGTTTAATGCTATGGGTTCTTTCCAGTCGGTAATAGTTGAGGGATTTCATGTCCACAAGTCAAGGTGTGCCATGTCATTCAAACACCCTTAACTTCCTGCTGAATACTGTGGTGAAATTCCTCAATTCTTCAATGTTGCCAGCTTCCTGAGTGTGCAGGGTGAGGGACAGGACCCGCATCAGGATCCGAGCTCCCGAACAAAATTTGTTAACAATCAAAATTTGTTAAAAATCAACATTCAATATCTGGCCAATATCCAGTTAGTTTGTAATTATGAAAATAAAATAACCAATGTTCTAGCACAATGGGGAGGGAAACAGTAGCTAGCCTACACTATGTGAGAAACGGTGCAAACTGCAACACAAAATAAGCAAGCTCTCATTACATTTATGGTATTTTGGCAGACTTAACCAGAACGACTTACGTTTTTTCTGATTTACACTACTGAGCAGTGGCAGCTTGACTGTGGTGGGATTTTGAACTCACAACTTTCTGGTCACTAGTCCCACTTCTATCACATTTACAATCACATTTACTGTGAATGCTCTTGAAGAATAGATAGACCATGAATCCTCTTCTTAACAAATAATTTTTTTAACTATGGCCTCTCTTGTTTTCTTTTTTCCCTCCAGTTACAGAGCCGGTCACAGATATCATGAGACTTTTACTCGTGTAAAATCTTTTAATGCTGTGTATCCCCTTAAGGTTTTTCTTTAACTAAGGAAACATTTTAAGGGATATTGTGCAACATTCTTGAGGAAGTCCCTCAGCTAAGGAGGGAAAAAACATAAGATATTTTGTTCAACCAGCCCCAGAGCCTTAACCAATGAATCACCACTACCCATGTACAGCTACATGTACACTGTTGTCTTACTGTCTTACACTACACTGATTATTACCCTGCATTACTCACAAAACTGCATGATGGTTTACATATCAGCATTTAACACTAACCAGGATAAATAAAATGCTTGCATTTTCACTATTGTTGTGGAGTGTCTGTTGCCTACATGTGGAAGCCTTTAATCCAGTGTCAGATGTGTGATTATGATGAAAGTTAGACCTAATTTCACTTCTCTACACAATGTAATGTGATTTATGACATAAAAGTGTGTGTGTGTGTGTGTGAGGGAGAGAGACAGAAAGGTCAGACTGTCACTATGTAATCTTAGTTAACAGTCATTTTATTTTTCAGACTGGTGCAGTCCTGGTACTTTGCACAGTAACACATGCTCACTGTGTGTAATCCAAAAGCTGGGTATTAAGTTTCTATACAGTCTATAGCAGAGCTCGGAGACAAAAAGTCTAAGAGGGCAGAACGTGACAGCTTTGCAAAACAGAAATGTCACAGACCGGTGAAAAACACGTTTTTAAGCACTAGTCATTTCAATGTTTCAAAATCTGAGATAAATATAAAAATGTGTAAATAAATAAAGAATGCATTCAAATGGCACTTCACTAAACCCAATGTTAAGCCAATATTTTCTAAATATAGATTTCAAAAAATCAAGATTTTTTTTTTTATTTAAATAGGAAATTGAGTACATTTTCAAACAGGAAACATAACAGAGGAGCAGGAACAGGAGGAACTTCCCCGTTCACAGGAAATTAATTAGGCTCTTAAAAAAATTTAAAGGAAGAGATTTCTATCATAGGATGACACGGTGGTTCGGTGGGTAGCACTGTCGCCTCACAGCAAGAAGGTCCCGGGTTTGATCCCCGGGTGGAGCGGTCTGGGTCCTTTCTGTGTGGAGTCTGCATGTC